>APFE030741685.1:0-76710 GCA_000404065.3 Pinus taeda
AGGTAGGATCGAAAAACACTTGGTTTCTCATATGATAATGCATGTTTAGAGAAGGATTGCTCTTAATTGTCTTGTTTGTCACTAGAGAGTCTTAGACTCCTAGGGAGGTTAGTTTTATCAGCAAAAATAACTCTTTCCGCATGACAAATTTCCATTGATTTCTGAGTGAATTTGTGGCCTCACTAGATAATAATGATATTTGATAATTTTACATTTCTTCAAAATTCACTGGAAAAACAAAGGAAATTCAAACATGTTTCTGATAAAATATGGTGGTGATTTTTTGTAATTCGAGGTTACAGTTTCCAAATTTCATGATCTTAGGTGTCAATCGGGTGTAAAATGTTGTGTTGTCATATTTTTATTAAGAAAACAAAAAAAGCCAAAAAAAATCTGGTTTGTAGTGATTTTTGGTGATATTGGAAAATTTTCCGATGGCGTTTCTGATGATGCTGAATCCATTTCCACTATTACAAAAAATGATTCAAACACTTGTGTTGTCGGGTTTTTACTAGAAAAACAAAAAAAACCAGTGATTTTTGGTCGTGCGGACGAATTTACCAGTTTGAAAGACAATGTTTGTTAGTGCATATCATAGCCTTTTTTTTTTCTTGCAACACATATATCAATAAGTAAATGCAAAGGCCGATTTTACAATTTCTAATTTTTTTCCTATTATTGTCCTTAAAAGTTGGGTTTGCTATCTTTAATTGTTGTTTATTCATAGCGCCATGTGTAACAATTTTCACACAAGTAATAGTAACAATCAGTCTTTATGAAGAAAACAAAGAATTGTAAATTGAAACGGGATTTGAGTATGTTATTCATTGACAAAGGGCTTCTTTTTTTTCTGCAAACGAAAAATGGGTAACAGGCGAGGGAAAGAGGTTTTTTCTAATGATACGATTATTTCACTTGCTGAGATCGATGATAGCTTTGATTGGATGAGAAATTATAAGCGATATGTAAATCTATCAACGGGAGAGAAAACAAGTAACAATAGTTGGAGTATCGGATTAGTGAATGTTAGGTGTGTTCAAAAGGTCTTTGATTTAAGAGAAATTGTTTATCTCTGTGCAAAAATTTTTGATTTCAGAAGAGGGAAATTAAGCTAGGAGTGATAAAGGTTTCCCTAAGTCCCAATCAATTAAGGTTGTTATTCAAGTTACTAGAATTGAACAAGCATTTGGAATTGTCCATTGTGGATAGTCTCCTAGAGCCAGAAGGGCACATAATTGACATTGTGTGGGAATTTATTTATGCAACTTTTGACGTTCCTTACGATATTTTTCCTATAGATATTTCTTTGTTTAGGAAATTGTTTAGGGAATTTTGTTGGCTCTTTGCATGTGGAGTAGGTCTATAAATTACATCACATGTCTCGAAATGCATTTTCTATGTGCTTTATCAAAAATACAAAAATAATTGTATGTTCGATTTGGCTTATATAATTTCGAATGAATTATTTGTTCAATTACATATATTACCTAAAAACAATTTCTTCTTTATGATGTCATATTTGATAAAAGTTCTTTTTTCAAGGCATGTGTTTGATGGTTCTCCTTGTAATCTTATATTCAAGTTTGGCGAGGAACCAATGCAATTTCGGTATCCTATATTTTGGAAGCATGAAGCTTCTTTAATTTTTTGTTCAAGTCAAGATGTGTTTGTGAGGCAAGTATATTTCATGGTAATTGGACAAGGGCCTTCTTAAATATATAAAAAGGATGAGGCTTTTCTACTTTGCAAGGGGTGAATATCAGGAAAGAGAAAGTAATATAGTTATACAAATTTATGGTTTTGAAGATAGGTCATTGATCTTTCCAATGCTTGTAGGCTAGATAGGTATTTTGTTGTGGAAGTCTATAGGAAATATCTTTTTTGGCTATCTATATTTGAATAGGAAAAAGAAAAGGCAGTTTATTTATTTTATGTTTACTGTTGGAAAAGTGATTGTGAAGAATATGGCTCACACTCTCATTTTTATAGAGTCTTTGGATGCTTTCAACTTAATTGGAGCTGAAGATATCAAAGGATTTGATAGAGGAAGAATTTTTGTGGAACACCTTGAGTCTCTAAGGTACAGGAACTTGTTTCTAAGAAGTAGGGAGCAGAGCGAGGAAATTCACATTGTATCAATGAAAGGTCAAAAACCACTAATAGATGTTGGAAAAATTGCTAAAGTAGAGATCATCATGACAAGAGAAAGATTTAAGAAAAGAGGCATAAACCCTATGGGGTGATATCAATCTTGCACACGCAGTACAAGTGTGACTTCATCTGCTAGAGAAAAAGCAGAAAAATAGCTAATGGAAGTGAAAAACTAGTTGTCATTAGGCTAACAAGTTGGTGGGATGATGAAAGGCCTCCTCGTAGAGTAACTCTAGAAAGAGCAGACACAGATGAATCATTTAGATCCAAAAGTGCACTTGAAACAGAGATAATTGAAGGAGTGATTGACACCGAATTTCATAGTGTTGTACTACCTAATTGGATTAGTACTTGTTTGCAAGAATATCAAGGAATAATGGAAGAAATTGTTGAAGATGACATTAATTTCGATGGCTGTATTGTCACATTGCAGGATGCAAATTATGATAGGGACAGTAAGATATTGATGATAGAAAGCATATAACTTTTCAACATCTGATTTTCCAAAAACATTGTGCTCAGTAATTGTGTTTTGGCTAGAATTGTGGTGCAAAGTTAGATTATGTGAATTATATCTGCTATTTTTCATAATTGTGGATTTTTCTATATTGAATTGTTATATATTGGAAGTGCCCTGTAGAAGGGATTTCACAGGTAGAATAGTAACAAGTGGTAGTTGTTTAGCAAATCATTTATCTATACCTATATCACATTGAAAATGTTGTTGGTAGATAGAAAATTTTAAAAGTTCACAGCACAAATGGCTTCGAGGAGAAGGAAAGAAGTTATTTGAGTTGATAGTATTAACTCACTTGTGCTTATCAATCATAGATTTCAATGGTCAACTGTGTATCAATGATATGTGAATCTGTCTATCTAGGAGAAGAATAATGATAAGATTTGGTCTATCGGATTAGCGAATGTTGCATGCATTCTAGAGGTATTTTATTTTAGAGAAATCATTTATTTATTTGCAGAGAAATTTGATTTAAAAATAATTAAATTAGGTTATCATCCAATGATACTAGTATTTCTTTGGGTTGGGAGACATTGAGGTGGATAATAAAGCTACCAATTTCAGATAAGCAACTAAATTTGTCAAATGCAAATAGTTCTTTAAAATCACTGGAAGGTATGTTGGAAATCATATAGGAGTTCACTTCGCCAATTTCTGAGGTTCCTTTTGATATTTCCTCTCTAGATATTACTTTGTTTAGAGAATAATTTAGAGAGTTATGTTGGTTGTATGTGAATTTAATGGGCCAAGAAACTATGGCTAGTGTGCCAACATCCATCCTCTATTTGCTATATTGCGCATATAAAAAAAAATTGTATTTTCGAGTCGATTGGTCTTATTTCAAATGAACTATGTTTTTAATTATTACATTTGTATCATAATGGTAAGTTCTTCATGATGACATATATGATAACATTCCTCGTGTCGATTCATAGCTTTTATGAGTTGCCACATAACCCTAATTTCAATTTTGACACAGAAACGATGCAGTTTCACTATCCCATGATGTGGGAGCAAGTTATTTCAAATTTTTGTCTAATCCAAGATATTTTTGTAAATCAAGTTATTTCCATGATAATTGGGTGAGAGCACCATCAAATATTTGGTGAAGCACAAGTTTTCCTCTAGCGAAAGGAATACATGAAGAAAGAGGAATTAATATGATTATTTGAGTTAGGGGTTTCGAGGTAAACCACTATTTGTTCTAAGAATTGTTATGGATAGGTATTTTTCTACCAAATTATACAAACAATACCATGATTGGTAGGTTAAATTTGAATAGAAAAGGAGGAAACAATATATTTCTTTTTCATTTACCGTTGAGTAAATAATCGTAAAGAATGGAAGTTAGCTTGTAGAGTTTTCCAAGACTTTGCATTTTTTTTTAATTTAAAAGAAACTGAAGGCTTGCTAGACGTTGATCTAGAAGGTCTATTTGTTGGATATATAGGTGTCGTCAAATGCGAGAATTTTTTTATAGAAGTTGCAAGTGGAATTAAAAGATCATAGTGATCCAAACAATAATGAAGGAGTAATGACTAGTATAGAAATTATTGAAGAAGAAAGCATTAGAAGTGAAACAAAGTGTAAATAAAAAAACACAAAACCTACAAAATCTTATATTTGCATATGTGAAACTGCTTTGGCTTCATCTTCAAGTGAAAAAATGAAAAGATATTGAAGTTACACAACTCATTTACGGTCATCTATCAACTTTTAGAGATGACAAAAAGCCTCGATTGGAAAAATACAAAAGTTCCCTACAATCAAGAAGCAGTTCAGAAGCTATCAACAAGGAAATTGAAACTCCACTACCTAATTGGGTCAGTAGTGATTTGAATGAAAATAAGAAAATAAAAGAGAAAGTTGCCAATTATTTTTCTATTTTTGATGATAAGGTTTCCACTTTTCAAGGTCTAAACTATAATAGGAATGATAAAATATTGAAAATTGAAAAAGTAAGGATGCATGGTAAAAACATTATTGATACAACATAAATGAATCTTTGTATGCTTGGAATTTCAACCACAAATGTTTTGGCATTGCATGAAGCTACCATGAAAGTGCTTGCAATGTCTATTAAGCAAGAGAAATTAGAGAACTTGGTACTAAAAGAAACAATAGAAATGCTAGAAAATGCTTTAAATTCGATTTCTTTCTTAATGACTCCAATCATAATACGAACTAATCAAGTTGAATTTCTCACTAATAGCACATATCATGGATCTATTGGAGCTTTGCAAATGGTTAATGTAGTCAAATGTCATATTGTCGATAATATATGCTAGAGACTAGAAATCATTGAACATGCATGGCAGGCGATTTTTGTTCTATTACAGTTAGCATAGGAAATCAACTCATTTTCCGATTTGGTGAGAAGTAATATTAGTGAAGACAATAATTTCATTAATAAAGACTTGCTTTTATTCAAAGGCTTGAATTTCTATTTGATATGGAAAAGAAAAATTGATACCCACCAAATAATAATCGAACGAGAAAAATCAAAGTTGGATGGTCTAAAAAAATAATATAGTAGAAAACATAATTCTGAATGTTAGAACATAGAGAATAGGAGAAGTGATGTGTTTCTAAAAGTGATGCAAATTGTTCAAGATCTAGATGACCCATGCATTATACAAAATTCTGAATTGATTACAAAATATACACTAATATTTAAATTGGATAAGAGAAAATAGTTAATGGCAGAACAATTTGATGTTATAATTGATTTTACTCTAGAAGAATTTGACAAATAGTTAGTTGGATTTGTTAGTATTAATTCCAAGATTTTTTGTTAACTTCTCAATTACAAGAGGAGGCGGTGGAGATTGAAAGGGAATTGTTCAATCAACATGTGAGGCTAGAGATTACAATGGGACCAATGAAAGAATGCATTCAAGCTAGATTGAAGACATTGGTTCAAGAAGGTAGTTAATAGTGAAACAATTAGCCTATATGTTTTCAAAAATTGTAATTTTCCTTAAATATTTTTATATTTTTTTATGTTTACTAGTATTCAATCATCATGATTTGTTAATTTTACTAATGTTACATAGTCTACTTGTTGAATGCAATTCCTTGTTTTCTTTTCCAACTCTCTCTTTACACATTATGGTTCACACATTTACTTTTGGAAAATGCAGAAGCGAGTACTTAAAGAGAAGATTTCATAATAACATAGTGAAGTAGTCAATAAATTGAGCCATTAAGCATTTTCATTACTAATAGAAGTGATTCACGTTGAGAATCAAAGTTCTTAATGCTTAACATTTTATCTTCTATGCATTTGTATTGTGTTTATATATTTCAATCATAACAATGTTGATTGAAATTTGGAACTCGATATTGTTCATGTTACTGTAATTATATTGCTTAATGTTACAGACTTATGCTTTAAGAATGTGTATTATGCCATTGTTACATATATGTCAATAACATGAAACGTGAGAATAATTCATTTTGCTATGAAACATAGATAATGTTCATTGTCATCATATTTTTAAATTTGTTCAGATCACAGTACTCTGGGAAAGGATTTTATTACTTTTTTCTTCATATCTGTCTATTGTACATAATTGGATTTTTTTGTTCTATTTTGAAATCAAAGTGATATATCAATTTTATGTGATTCCAATTTTGATTGGCCATGTGATGCACTATGTAACATTTAACGAATTAATTAGGGGTGGATCTTTATGCAAACAACTTTCCTTGTACAGGAATATTTCATTGTGCATAGTACAAAGATTCACATGATGAAAGCTTGAAAGCTTTCTCTACAAAATGGACTTAATTCAAAACTCTATGCATATGCCTATTTACAAAAAGGTAACCATAAATAAGGTTCGATCCCGTTTGCAATGAACCCATGGTGAGCACTCATGGAAATGGATGAGTTTTTGCAAGTGGGTGTGCAGTCAGCCTCGGTGATCAACAAAATGATCATCCCTCAACTTATCCTCCAAGAGAAAATGCATAGTCAAAAAACACAAATAAACAACCAAAAATAAGAATTTTCTTTTTAATATGATTAAACAAACTAGCCTCACCACAACTTAGATGACTTCCTGGAATAAATGTTATTCATTCCTCCCTGGTCCAATGTAGTTGGAATGAAATCTATGCCCTAGTAATACAATCCCGCCAATTATCCCCAACACAACAATGCTTTAAATAATAACAATAGCCCCCAAAAGTTTCAAAGAAATACCTAGAAATTATTCGCTCTATTTTTCTCAAGTTTGGGGACTCAAGAATCGCCTACCATAACTTTTCTTGAAAGGAATTTATAATTCATACATTCCTAGTGATTAGGTGATTATTCCTTAATGATTAGGTGATTATTCCTTAGTGATTAGGGAATTATGCTGTATTCATTATTCCATGCTGAGTTATTTGCAGTATGAACTATTACTTGTTCATTTTGTATTAATTAGTGATATTTACTTTGTGGTATTTATCACTACCACTGTATTTATGTGTGCTCTCCATAAGCTTGATGTGATCCTATGTGTGAGGCCCATTGTGTGGAGAGATATATTATGTAAAAAAAATTATTGTGTGGAGTTACTTCACAACTCCACATAATGAAATCCTCTACTTTCATTGTGCAGAGATGTGGAGTAACTTTGTACAATGGAAGTCTCCACACAATGGATCTCTCTACATAGTAATACTCTCTCCACCCAAATCATTGTCATTAATATATCCTACACCACTTTATCTTTAGTTCATGATTTTTCTTTATAAAATGATTATTTACTTTATATTTCTAACATGTAACATTTCCCACAATTATTAATAAATTATAATTAAAAAAAAATTGACGAGGGTTGAATATGTTTTATTTTTACACTTTAATAACATATATAACTGAAACCTACTTTTCTCTGTTTTAATATATAATAACTCAAAACTATTTTTCTTTATATTTATTTTGAAAATCTTAGCAAAAATATTATAAATTTTAATAGCTTAACTTTAGCACTACATTATTATTTTGCATTCAAGATAAGTCCTAATCATGGGTCAATGTAGAAATTAAAGGCTCTTCATGAAGTTGGATGCTAGAGGTGCATTTCATTAACTAAAGCACTTTGTGTATTAACTCTTGGCAACATGTTTGAGGCCCCATAGGATTAATGTGATCCCAGTTTCGATTGTGTGGGTCCCATTTTTCGGAGAGATCCAATGTGCGGAAACTTGCATTGTGCGGAGTTACTCTACACCTCCACACAATGAAAACCTCTACAAAACACATATCATTAACTCATTGTGCAGACAATTATTTTATTATCACTGTGTAACAAATCATTTATTTGCATCTATTACTTGATGACAAAAGTGTTAATAAAGTTATTGACATTGAGAAAACCAATAACACACTTTACCATGCTTTACTTATGGAAACATAATGCTACTTGGATAATAACTAAATAATATCTTTTAAAAAAATAAAATATTAATTCAAACAAATCTTCCAAAAAGACCACTTAATTTGAGGAAAGAAAAATCAAAATCAATTTAAAGTCCAACATAAGTGATAAGTATTGGTTACTATTGACAATATGCACACATCTTAATTATATGTTAATTACAAGAGCACCTTAGCTTTATGAAATTGTTTATATTTTCAACAATGTGTTGCAAATTTTTTAAAACCTTGGAGACTCTTTATTTTAAACAATATGAAGGCATTGATCTCCTATGTACGAATGACTCAAATTGCAATTTATATACTAAAGTTAAACAAACACTTTAACCTTGTAGCATTTCAATATTAACAACATTTCTAAAGAGATGTTGTATTTTTTGTATGCAGGTTATGCACAACTCAACGTAGTGCAGAGGTGGTTATACGAAGGAAGCATGTTTGAAGAAAAAATTATTGTGCAAATATTTTTACACTGTAACTTAATCAATTAATTAGTTGTAGAGGTGGGGAATATTCCGTTACATAATTTAAGCCTTTTTATTTTCACATAAAGGCCATATGCTGAGATAAGAAAAGGCACAAGAATGCTTTACACAATAAAACTTTGGGCTTGTTGATGGTGCTTGATCCTGCCAACGTGCAAGGGGGTCTCCCCACTGAAAAGTCCCAATTAGACTTCACACCACTTGGTGTGGGATCCTTTTCATAATCAAGGCCTAACTTCCATGTATTCTTATAGATTTTCCTTGGCTACAAAGTTCAGCACAAGAGAGAAATGTAAATGTGCTTTCATATGAACAAGTGGGAATGCCTTGTGGAATGTTCAGTTGTGGAATGTATAAAGGTTCTTATACCGAAATGGAGAGGAAATGCGAGCCTTTAAAAGAGGAGTAACAATATTGATCTAATATATAAAAACAAGCATATACATAAGAATGAATCGTTGATCAACCAACAAAATAGTGCACATGGAAGCAACGATTGTTAAAACAAATCCAACACACGTTCAACAAGGTAAGTAAAAAATCCACCAAAATATTTCAATTTCCTTAGTACAGATGCAAACAACATACATCACAAACATTCAAAGAATAGTCTTACAATATTTATGACATACACATGAAAGTGCGCTGGCTCAACAATCTTCATAATTAAGAAAAATTTCCAAGATACATCAGTATAGAGAACACCACCAGCTCCAATAGAGGAGCATTAGAGCAACCACATTCTCCTCCAAAGGAACTATCTTTCTCTCTTATGCTTGGTAGGATGAGCCAAGGTGAAAATTCATTTACATGAGCAATGAGGGTGTATATATAACAAATGGGATGATCATTCACCTCTCTTGTGACTAGTAGAATACCCTCATGATTTTTTGAAATTTCTATGACCTTTCGACTCCTACATGACTTTTCATGTTCTATATATGTCTCTTGGACATCCACTTTACAGTACATTTTTTATATAATGAAACTACGTAATCCATGAATGGTGTGGCCAATAATGACATGATACCTTAACAAGACTTGACAATAAATTGATGGCATGGATTGCATGATGATGTGGCAATGTCAATTCATTCTTTCTATTGTTCTCTTTGAGTCTTCTTGAAATATGGTGCATGTTCTTTCTCTTCCTCCTTCATTAGGCTTGAATATAAGGAGTCTTCAATGTTATCTTATCTTTAGCTATTGCCACAATCTGGTGTCCCTTTTTCTTCTCTTGATTGATTGACTTGTCTTTGTAGCTACAAATGTGTCTTCTAGAAGGGTATCCTTATTCATCTCATTCACCATCATCCTATCAAGGCATGAACTGAAACTTGCAATTGAAATCCACTCATGACAAAATGACATCGTCCATTAAACACATTTTCTAACTTGCTCCATGTTAATCCATTAATTGTCCTGGAATTGGGTGGTATGATGCAAACCAGGCTCAAGGGCTAAGAATGACCCGTGAGACTATGTAATGCGCAATTCAGGAGGCCAGGGCTAGTCATCTACGTAGTTGAGGGACTCAAGAGGTCAGGTTGAGGGCTTGAGGCTTGAGGATGCCCATTATGCAATTTCTAAGGGATAGAGGCCAAGGGATTTCACAGTCACATAGTTCAAGGACTCATGGCTGAGGCTTGATGCTTGAAACTTCATAGTGCATAGAGGAGACAGACTAAAGGAAGGGATTATGCAATTCTGGAGCTCAAGGGTTAGAACTGAGCATTAAGATTGGACAATGCTTAGTTCTAGGAGTAAAATATTGTGCATTTCACAATGGTAGAAGGCAAGGTTGAAGCTTGAGGATTGAAACTGCATAGTGTATAGTTTAGGAAGGTTGAGTGATGTCGAGTCGCTCAGTCAAGAATTTTTCCAAATTTGAATAAGTGTGGGATCAATGAGATGAAAATGAACAAGGACAAGACTTGAGCATGATAACACACTTTAATACACAACATATATCACCTAGAACACATGAACAACATACTTTCCTATATGTAATGACATTGTGCTGAATTTCCCCAAGTGTGACACTAAAGGTACACTTTGCGATGATAATGCGGACACTTATGGGACAATGCTTGAAACTTTCAAAATGAGTATGATGCATGCCTACATTATAATAATCACTCATTACCACAAATATCATCCATTGAAAAAAACCAAAACTACATTTGTTGATGTGCAACGCTTGCCATGCCAAAATATGACACTTTGATTTTCTTCAAAAAGGGACAATACACTTAGAGAAAACACATGTCATCACTCTTAACACCTACAATTACAACATGAAAATTCAAAATAGGCTTTGAAATTTGGATGTAGGCCAAAATTTTGGAGGTTGTTGTAGCAACGACAACAGTTGGCGACACACTGGTTGAACTCCAATTTCTATGACTTGGTTAACTCTTTCATGCAGGGACTAGATCTACAGGGAGTATTGATTCATCATTCAGATTACTCTGGCTTCCCCACTTAGCCCATGTTTAAACATAGTCCATTTCATTCCTTCTTGGTTGAACACAAACATAAGAGCAACACTATCACAATGTTTCAAATTAGGAGAAGGGTAATGTTATTCACAGGCTTTATATTTTTAGAGTATATTTTTTCATTTCTAGTGTCGCTCCAATACTAGCGGGCCTAGACAGTACCCCGACGGAGTCACTTAGGAAAACAATCATTTCTCCTCTACTAGCGAGCCTGGACAATACCCCAATATAGTTTCTTGCTTCAACTTCGTGTGCAAGAAGCCTTTCTCTTCTTTCACCCTTTATTTATTTATTTTATATAGGACTTTGCATTGACACTTATTCATTTCATGGGCGGAAGAGGGATCCTAAATTATTGAAGGAGAATAGGTTGTTCCTTCATAGAAGCATATATAAAACCTCTGATATTGTTTTCCTAATTTATACTTTCCCCTTATCCTTCTCTACTAGATCAGATTAGCATGGAAAACACCATAACATAAAGAACTAAGTGTAGGCATGAGGTTTCTAGAATAGAAATGGATATCATGTTTCGACACAAAGATTTCCTTACGCAAGGATCATATTTTCCATTAGAACATCATTTACCAAAGTTATAGCCAAAACAAAGAAGAAGGACTAAAGGTTAGAAAATGTTCCAGTGTCACAAAACTCTTTTCAATTCTGCCACATACATGGGAACCCAAAACAAACTTGCACATGACACTTATTCACACGAACTAATGAAAACAAAATGAAATTATTGAACATGACATAAAAACAAGACAACATATTATGTAAATAGGGTAGGGCGCAACCCTAGACTATCATTGAAAATAATGATTTAAATCTTGGCCATTTACACAAAGAGAGTCAATGTTTCAGTCTAAATATTGGAGATGGTAATTATGATGTCCAAGCCTCTCATGGAAAACATATGGTTTGATCCACTAGCATTACAAACTACCTTGTTTCCCCTTATCTTCATGGGCTTTATCCCACTTTAAGAGAGGGTCATCCAAGGTGAATTCACTTTTTGCCACATAATTATTTTCAAATCATCTCTTGATACAACTCTGGTGAAAAAAAAATAAAAAAAATCTTTGGCTTTCTTTATTTCTTCGTGTAGCTTAAGGAGGGTGTTTATCCTGCTCTGAACCAAAATACAAGGTTTACCCTGCTATTCTCGCAAAATTTGAAGGGCAGGTAGGTAGATATTTAGAGGTAGGATGAATTATTTTCCATACACTGGGAAGTAAGGAGAAGAATTCAAAGAGAGATTACGCATGACATGTTCATGCCATAGAGCATTCACTAAAGCAGAGTGTCAGTTCCTTTGTTAAGAGAATATGGTATTTTAAATGATACAGATGAGGTTTTTATTAGTTGACTTCGAAATACCATTTCCCTACGGATAATAATTAGATGACTGTTTCAATACGATTCCATTTTCCAATGCAAAAACATAAAGTTTTAGCGATGAAAAATACATTGCATTGTAAAAACAAGTGAAGTTGGAACGTTGAACCTGGTAATGATATTCTACTTGAGGAATTTGATGAATTCTTGATCATTCACTTGCTTGAGGGTAACCACTTTTGTCCACCACATGAAGTAATATGTAGTAGTGAGGATATAATGGTGTTGCTTCGATGAGTGTGGAAATATCTCACCGATAACATCTAGGCATGGGGAAGATGACTTATTTTCATGACCAGTGCATTTCTGATAGACCAAACACATGCAGGCATAAGCATGAGCATATTTAAAAAGTGTGGGCCAATAGAAACTGGCCCACATAATTTTGTGTGTCATTGTGGCACTTGCAAAATTTCCTTCGGCTCGTCTATCATAAGGATCACATAGAACCCTTTCTGAATCTGGTGCTCCCAAGAATCTGAGCAGGACTCTATTGTGGTTATTTTTGAAAAGAACTTCATGTACCAACTAATAAGATATAGCTTTTAATCTCATTTCCCTATTATGTCTTGTTGATAAATGAGAGGGAAAAGTAACGTGCTCAAGATTTTGTCACATGTCTACGTACCAAGAGGTTGGTGTGTTAGTGGGAGTAACTTGTTTGATACTGTACATTTTGATCTCCTGCTCACATCTAGAAGTGTCATCTTCTAGTGCATTTTCCACTTCTACTACTGGTTTGCCTAGACCATGACCTTTGATAGTATGAACTTGTTTGAACTCAAGATTGTAATCTTGCAATATGGTCATCCAATTTTCTCTTCTTTCACTCAACGCTTGTTGAACAAAAAATGATTTGACAGTTGGGTTCAACACAAAGGTAATACAATGATTCTTCAAAACATAAGGCCGAAAGTGTTTTACCACCTTGTAAAATGTGTAGACTTTTTTTATCAATGGTGGGATAGTTAAGTTCTATTCCTTGTAAGATGGAACTCAGGAATGAAATGGGTCAGTCGTTATTTTGATCATCCTTTTGCATAAGAATGACAACAAAAGAATTATCAGAAGAAAAGGTGTAGAGCTAGAAATCTTTATTGAAGTCTGGAAAAATACAATGCTGGTGTTTTTTTTTATTTCTTTTTTTATACAGGAGAATTCATCCTTTTCCCTTTTATCCCACTTGTATATCACTTCCTTATTTATCATATATTGGAGTTTCTTCACTAACTATACATAGTTGGAGATGAATGTATTGAGGAAATAAATTTTCCCCAAGAAGGACTGCATGATTTTATTCTTCACAGGGAAGGGAATCAGCATAATAGTTTTAAAAATTCTCTTCACGGGGTTAAGCAATATCCCATACTTGCGACATCACTCAAAAATTTTCTTGAGGTGGTGTAAGTGCTCAGACCTTCTTTTCAAAAACATTGTTACATAATCAAGATAGACCACTACGCTCTATACAATCAGACCTCGAAATGTGATTCCCATCGCACCTTGGAAAGTAGCACCTACATTGATCAGTCCAAATGGCACTCTCTTAAAAGACAATGTTTTCACTTAGTTCGAAAGGTTATTTTGTGTCTGTCAGGTTCTAAGACTAGAACCTAGTTATAACCCAAAAATCCATCTAGCAAGGAAAACATCTCATACACCATACTATTTGTAGGATATACTCCATTGATGGTACTGGATAATTATCTTTATTTGAGGTGAAATTCAAAATGCGAAAATCTATGCACAAGCATATTTCCCAGGACTTATTTCTTATTGGAACCAAATTCGATATCCATGTTGAATGTCGCACTTTGAATATAATCCAAGCATCCAACAACTTCTACAACTCTTTCTAAATTAGGGGCTCAAGTGTCGGATGAACTCTACATAGCTTCTGTTAAAAAGGATTGGCCCCTTCCTTGATTGGAATTATGTGTTGTATTATTTTCATGCCTTAAGTTTTGATATCATCATATGTGCATGCGAAAACATCCTGATACTGCTTAAAAAGGCGGATGAAATATTATCGATCTTGCGGTGTGTAACAAGTACCGTGATTGACAAACTTCTTATCTTGTTATGTACCAAGATTTATTTTCTCATGAGATAGGGTCGAGCTATAAGTCTTTGCATTTACTGGTCCCTTTAAGTGATTTTTCAAGTCATAGATATTTTCAAGTGACACCATGCCCTTGGGCATGGTGTTTTATTTTATTGCTTGTATTGCATCCTATAATTCTTTATCATTCTCGTCTTCATCAATGGTTGCATCCTTGAACATATCAGTGTTCACCATAAAATCTAGTATCTGCTGGTCATCATTGAAAATGTGGAAGTTAGTGATATTATCAGGTATGGATGACCTATAAATAATTTCAATAGAAATTCCATCTCTAAGTAGTGACAACCTAGTAGCAAAATTTTCTAATGTATTTGCAGCAACGTTATGAATCATAGGAACATAAACATTATTGAAGGCTTGGAATTGTGAAATTAGATGCCACACCTCTTGTTGATAACTATTGATATTAGGTGACACACAATGTGTAGTATTCCATACCTTTTGTATGATAATTTTAGACTCATCTATTACTTTGAATAACCCAACTTTGAGGTTGATGGCTTTCTTCAAACCTAAGATGAGTGCTTCATATTTTTTGATATTGTTGGTGCACTCAAATTCAAAGCGACATGAGATCAAATGCTTTCTCTATTGAAGGTCTAATAAAATGTAACCAGCTCATGAGCCCTCCTACATTTTTGAACTATCAAAATATAAAACCCAAATATCAGAAAAATTGGAGCTACTACCTACACTAGTACTACCTACGTCTATTGTACAAAGGTCATTATCTCTAGTTGAATTTCTAGGAAGGAGTTCCAAATGTGTGTCTGGTGGGACTAGTGAAGGCTAATATAGGTAACATCCTTCATCCACTTCAAGAAGACATTTTTTGAAGATCACTTCTACGAAGCCGATTGGTTCATTATTTTCCTCAAGTTGTGACATTGTATGCTTTATGTAGGGCTCACTTTCAACTCAAATCTGATTATTTCTACCTTTGTATGGAAGCCATAAGTTAGACCAGTCCCTCACAAACTTTCTTTGGAGTTTGTTGGACCAGTATCTGCTTAGCAATAAACCATATGCTTCAGGAATGTCCATAACTATGATATTAATACATTGGTGAACTCTGTGATCAGATGATAGTCATATAAGACCATTTTGGAGTTCACCAATGGCATGGAAAAGTGACATGCCTAGCTGTATGATATGTGCATAAATTTTATCCCATTGTGCATTTATTTTCTTGGAAATCGACAATGGCATCACATTTGTGGATGCACCAGAATAGACCAAACAATTGCGAACATTATAATTGAAAATTTCAAAAGTTAATAGAAACAATGGGTAGAGAATGTTAGAACTTAAATTCATAGCATTTACAATAGATTCGAGGATTTCACGAGAATTACTTGAAATTACCTTAGTAGAAGAAACTTCGTCATCTTCCAGAGTGTGCAATGAGAGTGCCTATAAGATCAATAACTGCTGGCCTATTATCATTGCGAGCTTCAAAAATGAAATGTTAGGGCAGGCACTCTTCATATCTTCCACAATGTTGTAATCAATACTTATCGTTGTAAGGTTGTGCTGATGAGTCTAATGGTGTAGATTTTTTTGTTGTAGTGGGAGTGATGAACTTGTTATTGCTACTATTGGAATTTTTTTTGGAAGGAGCACCTCCTAACTTATTTTGTGAGTTTTGAGCTAGGTTGGAAGGCAACAAAATTCTATGCAACAGCTGCTTCTTAATCTCTTGCTTAGAAATAGGTCTCTTCCTCCTCAGATTGTAATGGTCAGATGACTACTTGGGAGGATATTCACTCACTATTGGATGATCAACACTCTATTTTTCAGCGTTGTATATGATAATGTATGTGTTTACTGAATATTGAAAACCTGAAGTATCTTCAGTTGTAGTAGGTTTGTTTGTCTCTTCATTTTTCTGATATTGTTCTTTTGTTAATAAAGTGTCGATGAAATTATCCATCATGGTGTTCATGTTATGATTCCACTGTGGGCATGTCTTTTCTGAATGTTTTTCTTGATGAAAAAGGTGCAAAAATTATCCATGCCTAGGATTTCGATATTGAACGCCATGTTGGAACTCTGAGTAGACTTGACTAGTTGTGAATTGTTATTTCTTTTAAAGAATGGAGGCTTGGAAGATTTTCTATTAGTACTAGATGCCTCGAATCATTATCTTTGGTTCTGCCGGAAGAGGCTTAGTTTTTGTTACTAGCGTATTTGGAGTATTTGGTATCATCATCTACAATGAATCCAATAGATCATAAATATTTCTCTACAACAAGATCTTTTGCGAAGTTTAAGGCCAATGTTTCTTTTGCAACTCTCCTTACAAAAATGGAAATCTTAGTTGGCAAGGACAATGTCTAGTAATCCTTAGTGATATCATCATGAGGTTACACATCGGTGGGGAACTTTCTCAACAAATGCATAAATATTTGAATAAAATCTTTGGTCCTTTCTTTATCTCCTTGTTTGGGAAAATTATATACTTATAATTTGAGAGACATAAATTATCGACCAGGGGTAGGTAAGTTTGTGAGATATTGCGCAAAATATATGTAGGCTAATATTGTAAGTGTTTGTTTAGATAAAATCACACACACACCGCTTTAAGAACTCTTTGCCTCCTCAACACTTGGTAGCAAAGGCTAGGGAGTGGACTTAATCCTTCCTCTAAAACACCTACTATTGTTGATGTTGATCAGAAAAAGATATTAATGAAAAAAAATTGATTCAATTCACTCATTGCATCAAACGAAATCCTATTCAACAACTCCAAACCATTCATCAAACAAGCTCACATTTAACCATTATTCACAAGTTGTTATGAATTATAAAAGAGAAATGTAGACTTTGTGCTAATTCTATTAATGCATAACAAAAATAAATGGAAATAAAACAAACCTTCAGCTATAGGAGTTATGAGTAAAGGGGGCCCTCCCTTACTCACAACCCCTTCAACAAAGACAAGAGTTACTTAATGAGATTTAGCATAACATAAAGTATTGTATTAATCTAGAAAATCTTCAATAATAATCCCTCTTTTCAATAAACATAAAGGTCTTTTATATGGACGCATGGGCATAATTGCCTCAAATTAGAAAACCTAACACCCTACAACTACTCGCTAAGAATAGCTAAACAAGAATAAGCATGATGAGTTTGATCCATGACTAAAAGCATGGGTCAAATAGAATTTGTGAAACTGCTGGAACTGTCTTTAAATACGGCCATCTGAGAAAGGAATGAAGACCTAAGTGGTTTCAATGGCAATTCTGAGGCGACCAATAAGACAACATCCATATTGGTGACTTTCTCAACAAAAACCATGTCTTTGTTCTCTTCGAGGCTAACTGGAATATTCTCAACCATGGATAACGTTGCAGGAAATCAAGGAGGTTACGGGAAATATCCGCATTTGCAGGAGATGAGGGTAGTTACAGGAAATCGTGGAGTAGTTGCACGAGTACTGAAACTTCTTCAAAAAATGGTTGATCTGCAGAAGATTTGGTCAACTTCTTTGATATTGTAGGTGATTCAATTAGATAATTTTTTAACTTCAAAAATACTTAGCAATTAAAGTGAAATGATATATTTTAAAAATAATTTGCATACCTTCAAGTTCACAACACCTTCTTGGTCAGAATACACAAAAAAATGGTAAAAGAGGGTGTTCAAGGATTGAGAAGGGATCAAAATAAAAGGTTTAAGACCTCAGAAACATCATCATAAATGAGAAAAATTGGGACTCAACATCTTCCCCACACCTATCTTCTTGCATGTCCCTTATGCAAGAAAAAATGTTCTTCCAAGAAGAAAATTCAGTCCTTGCTTTGGGCCACAGCTACTGCAGCCAGGTGGTCTAGGTGTTCCCTATTAGATTCTACTTTTTGTACCCTGTTTCAATACTCTTCATTGTTCTTCTGTAAATGATTAGTATGAACTTTATGTTTCTTAATAATGTGATAGGTCTTTTGATATTTTTCTTTCCATTCTTCCACCTCTTTCTACAATTGCAGACTATTCTCCTTCAAGGTCTTATTTTCTATCTGTAGCACTCACTCAAACACGGTGAGCTCATTAATGGTCTCCTCCATCTCCTTTCGAGATTTCTTTTTCTTAGGTGTTTCTTCATCCCCATTATTTCCTGTTGAGGACTGAGGTGGACTTGATTCCTCCCGTTCTCGGCCGTCTTCACTTGTTTCCCCCCTGCTTTCTTACAGCGGTGATTCTTGGAAATATGCATTTTCCCATTCTTCTCTTTCGATAAGCTCATTCAATTCAATCTTCTCCTATTTCCCCTTAGAAAAAACAAGGGATTTCTTATCCTTCTTCTTAGACTTAATTTGATGTTCCTTCTCCTCTACAATTTCCTTTGTCATGAGCTTTGTTGCTTGGCTTCTTGTGAAATGCTTAGCAGGACTAGAGGTCCCCTTCAATGCCTTAGGCTTTCTCCCCCACAATTTCCCTGACCACCACCACTTCTTCATCTTTCTTAACCTCCTCAATTAATTTTCCCGGGACCAGGGTTTCTTTTTAGGCATCTCCAGTAATTCTGCTTCTTTAGTTTCGGGTACATCCGACTCCTTCTCATTGTCAACAAAATAATTTTCAGTCAAGAATTCATCCCATGTTTCTCCTTGTTTCTACAAAACCTTTGTCATAATGATTTTTACCAATCCATGATGATAAAGGTTTTCCTCTATATGGGTAGCCCTCTCCTTAGCAGAGGTATCCATTTTCATGAGGGACATTCTAAGATAGTAGGATAAATTTAGGGGCTTGTCTTTGAAATGGCCTAAAAGATGAATATGAAATAGAAATGCTAAACCATAGTGACCCTCAAAAGTGATATATTTCTGTAACAAAAACAAAATTTAGCGGTACTTACTTCTGAGGAATTCTTGGGAAATTCACTTACTCAAATCTGGGTTTGCATGTTCTTTCCTGAGAAAGGGCGCACACATTTCCTTGTTAAATTATTGGTTCTTGAACCAATGCTCTCCATCCTATGAAATTGTTGGAAATAATTCTGATCGTGGGGGTGAATCAGTATCAGCAAGTCAATAATTTTTCATTTCCATAATTATATTCATATATGCTACTTCAGTTAATGGAACTTGTGTGTATATGCAACTGTGTTTAAGGAAACTAGCGTATATCCAGCAAACTTATGATTAAGTTAATTCACCATATGTTGATCTTTAATCAATGCATCAGAACCATATAAATAGTAACCAGGTGTAGTAAAAACAGAACAGAGAATCAAACACATGAACACAAGATATAAGGTGGAAACACAATGTGGGTGAAAACCACCTTCTGCAATCGTCTCTATCTTCTTTTTAATAATAAGAAACTTCTTTTTACAAGTTTTGTACTAGTACAGTCTTATACCATTATGCATGCTTCTACCTACAAAAGGCTACAACCTTCTCTCGTTCTCCAGCTTCTCTTGGAAGGGAGCTACAACCCCCTAGCTCTTGTACTAGCTGATATGTTTACTAGTACGTAGGTGCTGGCCTACAAAAGGCTACAACCTTCTCTTTTCTTCCAGGGACCACGTTTCCTAAATTTTCAGACTGGATCCTCAACAACATCCTTCAATCATCAAGTATATCTGCATCAACCAATCTCCCCTTTGAACCAAACACAACCGAATAAATCAATCACTCTAATCATACAGAATGTTGTAACCAAAATACAGTCACCAGAACCCAAGCCAGAACCTAGAACATTGCAACAGCAAATAGAAGTAGTTAAAACATATTTTATAGGGTATACACTACTTCCATGTGTCAAACTGGCATGCATATGCTCTTTTCTCAAGGCAAACCTGCGTACATATCTACAAATCAAATTTAAGATGTATACAATACTTTGATATGTAGAACCAACGTGTATACGTGCCTTTTCTAAAGTGAACCTGCATACAGATATGTAAATGATGATTTAAGCATTACAACAATTCTAGACTTTAGTTATACCGAGATCATCATATTAAAAGACTACAACATGCGCTAGTTATTCAGATAAATGATCAAACCACATAAAGATAATTCACTTCAAGCCTTAAGATCTTGACCCAACATTAGATCTTATTCTTCATCAAGTGCTAAGGTTCATCCTCGATTCAGATCCAGCTATGCACCATAACCCAATAACCTGTATACTAGATCTTTCTCTTCATTAGATATCTAATTCTTGAGTGCCATTACCTAATGATCTTCTCATCCTTTTATAGTCTTAGGCCTTACCATGGACCAAAACCACTTAGGACCAATACCTTGGACCAAATATTTAGGGTCAATACCTTGGACCATATATCTTGGACCAATAACATGGATCAAAATACGATGGACCAAATACCTTGGACTAAGACTTAGTTTTTCCAAGATATACATGCCTTCATTTTGTGAAAGTGCGTGTGTATGTATACGCTCATTTTGGTCTATTAACCCACGTGTATATGCTAATTTTTCAAGGTGAACCTGTGTATACCTATCTTTCCTCATTCTGTGAAGTTTGATTTGTAACTTTGTGTTGTTAACCTACTAAACTGTGATCTGTCATCTGAGTGAGTTGCCATTAAGGACAACACCTGTGTCATAGTGCCAAATCTGAGTCATAATTCCAACAATCTCCCCCTTTGGACTTGATGGCAACCCCAAGTCACTCTCCCCTTTTGTCATCAAGGGAAAAGGGTCATGCTCCCCCTAAGTACATGCTGAATTGAGTTGATTGAGCTTCATGAACGAGTCCATGCTCCCCTTGAATATAAGAAACGTCTACAAAAAGATGTTCTAAAAGAAGAAGATGACTCTATACATACATCATAAATGACCTTCCTATCGCCAATGACTCATACATACATCCATCTCCCAACCAAGTGGGGATATACTGATTGTTTATACATGTCAAACAAAAACATTACATCATCCATGCCATGCATAGTGGGGTAACAAAATTGGTTGTTTCATGACCTTTACATTAAAATATATACATGACATATATAACAGAGACCAAATATCTTAAACAAGACCATGATAGTCATCAACAACTATCATCAATAGCATTTGTCAATTAGCATCCAGTCCAACAACCATGTTCTCCCCCTGAACCTATTCCACCTGAATAAAAAACAATTGTGTGAATCTGTACATAGATCTTCTAAGATAATGTCAACAATGTATTATTAGAAGCATATTCTCCCCTTAAACCTATTCCAGATGATCATTGTCAGATCTGATCATTTCATATAATAGAAGAGTTATCAAGGCATCATCATCAATTAGATATACATCAAGTTATCAACAAATTATGAGAGGAAACATATTTCCACATGTCATCCACAGACTGTAACCATCAACAAGCAGAGCAGATAATTCACTGAACCATATCAGACCCCTTTTTTCCTGAGTCTGTCCCACTGTATTTCCTCAAACCAACATATACGCGATTGTATCCACAGAAATTGGCGTATGTACGCGACTATGCTTCATGAAACTCACGTATAACCACCTTTCTCTGAAACATGTAGGTTTTAACAGTGGGATGATGCATCAACTACTCCTAGCTTCTATCTAAGATATTCAAATGTCTCTATGGGCAATGGTTCGGTGAATATATTAGCAACCTGTTCTTTGGAGGGAACATACTCCAATTTGACCTTTTGTTCAAGCACTTGTTCACATAGAAAATGATATTTGATGGGTATGTGCTTGGTCTTGGAATGCATGAGTGGATTCTTTGAAATACTGATGGCACTTGTATTATCACATAGAATGGAGATGGGTGGAGTACATGTGATCTAAATGTCTTGTAATGTTTGCGTCATCAAAAGAAGTTGTGTGCAGCAAGATGCAGTAGCCACATATTCTGATTCAGCTGTAGATAATGCAATTGAACTTTATTTCTTGCTGAACCAAGACACTAATATGGAACCCATATAGAATGCACCACCACTAGTGTTTTTTCTGTCATCAACGCTTCCTGCCCAATCTGCATTTGTATATGCATGAAGTGTAATATCTGTATCTCTAGGATACCATAAACCAAAATTCTGTGTTCCTAGAAGATATTTGAAAATCCTTTTGGCTGCCTGAAGGTGTGATTCCTTTGGATTTGCTTGGAATCTTCCAACTATTCCTACTGCATGCATGATGTCTGGTCAGGTACCTGTTAGATAATGCAGACTACCAATCATGGATCTGTAAGTTGGTTGATGTACTGCTGTTGATTCATCATTTGAGCTGAGACTACATCCTGTTACCATTGGGGTACATAATAGTTTAGAATCTTCCATGCCGTATTTTTTCAAGATCTGTTTGAGATATTTGGTTTGTGATAGAGAAATACCATCTTTATTGCATTGAACTTGTAGACCAAGAAAATATGTAAGCTCACCAAGGAGGGACATTTCAAATTCTTGCTACATTACAGAAGCAATTTCGACTCATGGCTTCTTCATTGCTTCCAAAAATGATATCATCAACATACACAACAAGTATTAGCAATTTATTAGTGTTAATCTCTACATATATATTGCTATCAACTGATCCCTTTGAAAAACCTTGTTGATGGCGATATTTGTCAAGATGGTAATAGCAGGCCCTTGGAGCTTGTTTTAGACCATAGAGAGCCTTTCTGAGTCTGCATACAAGTTTTGCATCATTTCCAAGAAAGAATCCATGCGGTTGCTCAATATATACTTCTTCTTCTAAGTCTCCATTAAGAAAGACAAATTTTACATCCATTTGGTATGCTTTGAATTTCTAAAAACTAGAAAGACAAGGAACATTCTTATGGCTTCAAGTCTAGCAACAGGTGCAAAAGTTTCTTCAAAATCTAAACCTTCTTGTTGAGCATATCCTTTAGAAACAAGTCTGGCCTTGTTTCTAATAACTTCTCCATTTTCATTCAACTTGTTTCTGAATATCCATTTAGTTCCTATGATATTCCTATCATGAGGTCTACGAACTAATTCCCAAGTATTATTATTTTCAATTTTCTCAAGTTCTTCATTCATGGCCTTGACCCAACATTCATCTTTGCATGCTTCATTTACATTTTGATGTTCGGTGGAGGATAACAATGCTAGATAGCTTGAAGCTTCTATAATAGTTCTTCTTGTCTGCACACTTGCCTCTTTCTGTCCCAAAATTTGAGTCTCTGGATTTTTTTTCTGAACATACTTGGACGGAGTCTTTTCTTCTACCGTTATATATTCTTATAGTGCTTCATTGGTTTCTTCTTCAAAATTAGTGTGATTTGATGTGGAAGGATAATCCTCATCTTCTTCATAATCTTCATTTTTTATTTGTTTCGGATTTTTGCATGCTTCATCAACCACAACATCAATACTTTCAATAATTTTCCGAAGTCTTTTATTATAACATTTATATCCTTTACTTCAGGAAGAGTAACCAAGGAGAATACATTCATTTGCTCTGGGTTCAAACTTACCAATTTTTTCATCAGTCCTTTTGATGTAACATTTACTTACAAAAACTTTGAAGTATTTTATAGTAGGAATCTTACCATACCAAAGTTCATGTCGGGTTTGAGTGTTGTTTACCTGAACATTTGCTTGGTTGAGAATAGTGATGGAAGCAAATGTAGCGTCACCCCAGAAGGTTGCAAGAGTTCCAGACTCATCTAGCATATCATGAGCCATTTGTTGAACAGTTCTATTCATCCTTTCTACCACTCCATTTTGCTAAGGAGACCTTGCAGTGAATTGCCTTTTTATTCCATGTTCTTCACAAAAGTCAAAGAATTCATCTAAAGTAAATTCCCCTCCTCGATCAAATCTGAGGCATTTGATTTTGCGATCTGATTCATTTTCAACCAAAGCTTTGAAGGCTTTGAACTTTTTTCAAATGATTCATCTTTATGCTTTAGAAGTCCTATCCAACACATTCTGAAAAAATCATCAATGAACAATATAAAGTATTCTTCTCCACGAGATGAATTTTTCCTTGATGGTCCACATAAATGAGTATGAACAAGTTCAAGAGGCTTACTAGCTGATCCTTCCGTTTTAGGGAAGTGTGATCTAGTTTGCTTACCAAATTGACATGACTTTCATATTGTATTTTCTGGAATGCTGATATCAGGAACATCACGAATGGCCTGGAATCTGCATGCTTTTCTTATTTGAAAAAACTTGGATGCCACAATCTTCTGTGCCATAGCCAATGTTCATCATTTTTCCTTAGATAGCATTGTTGTTGTCCTCCCTTGAGTATGTATAAGTTGTTTGGAGTTCTTATACCTTTTATCACAGTTTCTCCTGTATCAAGTTCACGAACAACACACCCATTTGATCAAAATACTACTTCATTTCCTTGATCACACATTTGACTGACACTCAACAGATTATGCTTTAGACCATCAACATACATAACATTCGCAGCTTTAACTTCTTTTTTTAAGAGAATAGAGCCTTTACCTTTTATGATAGTAGGAGTTTCATTTCCAAATGGGACCTTCTTTTCCTTTTCTAAGGCATTATATTAGTGAAGTTTTTCTTTGTCACCTATCATGTGTTTTGAGTATCCACTGTCGATGTACCACTGATTTTCTTGTCCTTCTACATACGAGGGTATGCCACATATTTTTGTTTTTGGTTCTTTCTTTCTCCATAATTTTGGTATTAATGGAGTTTTCTCCTTCTAAGATGTTTGCTGAAATTTACTCTTGCATTCAAATTCTTCATGGCCGAAGTTGTTTCAGATAGAGCATTCTATTTCATTTTCAAGAAGAGAAAAGTTATTGTAGGACCTTTTCATGATCCCTATCACATTCCATTGATTTCATGCTTCTCTAGTCATGATGGTCTTATAAGAAACACATTGAGCAGCTTTGTGTCCAAAGTTATGACATGAAAAACATTGGTCGTTAAAGAAGTTCTTGCGATTATCAAATCAATTGACTTGGTGATTGTAGTTTCTATTGATATTCATTCTTGAAGCAGATTATGATTTATCTGAGATGGTTGTAGCTTCTGTTCATCCTTGAAGTAAATTGAGCCTGATTTCCCTGGTGATCTGCTTTATGCCTTTGTTGATGATTGTCTAGTTGTTCACTGCTCTTTGCTGCATCAAGATAGCTTTTAGTGGAGGTTGACGACTTCTGTACTTGAGATGCTTCTTCAGTATATCCAAGACCTGTGTTTATCAAAGGAGAACGTTGTACTTTGATAATTTCATTTAAGGTTTCTGATCCTTTAGAAAATCTAAGATTGAGAGCTTTCATTTTCTCAATATCCTTTCTTAGACCCACAATTTCACATTTTAGTTTTTCACTTCTCTTTCAGCAAGTTGGAATGTCAAATTATCTATAATCATATTATTTTCTTCTAAATAGATTTTGAGTTTAGAGATTTCTTCATAAAGGTCATCTTCATCTAAAGCATCCAAGAAATCATCATCTTCAAAAGCCATCAGAAGTCTATAGTCATTACTATTTTCATCTTCATCACTAACTGATAAACCATCGCTATCTTCATGGGTATAGTATCTCTTCTTACCTACACTGTGTTTTCTATTCCATTTTTCAGATTCCTTACCTTTATTAAACTTATCTTTATGAGGAAATTTGGCAGCATAATGACCGACGCTTCCACAAGAAAAACATTTGAAAGGTAGTTTACCTCTGAATCTTTCAGAACCCCATTGAAAGTTCTTGAAAAAGTTTGCTTCTTCCTCTCCATCTGAAATATGTCCTGATTCATTGAGTTCTTCTTTTCCTAAAGCTTTAAATTCAGCTTCTCTCATATCTGATGGACCCCCTTTTCTCATCTCGAACGCAATTAAGATTATGTGCAGCTGTGTCATAATAATAGTCTGAAGATCCTACTTTTCTTCTATGGCAGA
Source organism: Pinus taeda (assembly GCA_000404065.3). Lineage (NCBI taxonomy): Eukaryota > Viridiplantae > Streptophyta > Pinopsida > Pinales > Pinaceae > Pinus > Pinus taeda. The sequence goes on from APFE030741685.1 coordinate 26,464, forward strand.
TACTTTTGATTCAAACTTAGTAGACAAGGATCTTAAAACCTTTTCAACTAAAGTAACTTCTTTTATCTCTTCACCCAAATTCTTCATGCAATTAACAATCTCATCTATATGTAAGAAGTAACTAGCTATACTTCATCATTGTGCATCTTGAGAGTTTGCAGTTTTACACGTTTTACCTGAGAGTCTCCTTCATAGCTTAGAATGATTTTGTCCCATATTTCTTTGGCGGATTTGAGCCGCATAACTTTGACAAACTCTGATTGTGACATGTTTCCCAATAATGTATTGACCGCCTTGGCATTGATTTCATATTGCTTTTTACCTGCCGCTTCTGTAGGAATTACTGATGGAAATGTATATCCTCCTTCCACGATTTCCCAGATATCTTTTCCAAGAGATTGAAGATAGGTTGTGGTTCTTACCTTCCAATAAATGAGGTTGCTTCCATCAAAGATTGGAGGTCTAATGGGTCCCTCTCTTTCTTGATTACTCATGATGATAGATCTTCCTTCAAGTGATCAGGCTTCTTCTGAAGGACCTGCTCTGATACCAATTGTTAGAAATAATACTGAGAGGGGCGGTGAATCAATATTAGCAATTCAATAATTTTTCATTTCCATAATCAAATTCATATACGCTACTTCAGTTAATGAAACTTGCGTGTATACACAACTATGTTTAAGGCAACTAGCGTATATCTAGCAAACTTAAGATTCAGTTAGTTCATCATATGTTGATCTTTAATCAGTGCATCAGAAGCATATAAATAGTAACCAAGTGCATTAAAAATAGAACAGACAATCGCACACATGAACACAAGATATAAGGTGGAAACCCAATGTGGGTGAAAACCACCTGCTGCAATCATCTCTATCTTTTTTTAATAACAATAAACTTCTTTTTACAATTTCTGTACTGGTGTAGTCTTATACCAGTATGCAGGCTTCTCCTGCAGAAGGCTACAACCTTCTCTCATTATCCAGCTTCTCCTGGAAGGGAGCTACAATCCCCTAGCTCTTGTACTAGCTGATATGTTTACTAGTACATGGTTGCCGGCCTACAGAAGGCTACAACCTTCTGTTTTCTTCCAGGGACCACATTTCATAAATTTTCAGATTGGATCCATCAATAACATCATTCAATCATCAAATATATCTACATCAACCAATATCCCTTTTGAACCAAACACAACCGAATCAATCAATCACTCTAATCATACAGAATGTTGTAACCAGAATAGAGTAACCAGAACCCAAGCTAGAACCTAGAACACTGCAACAGCAAACATAAGTAGCTAAAACATATTTTATGAGGTATACACTACTTCCATGTGTCAAACCTACGTGCATACACTCTTTTCTCAAGGCGAACCTGCGTATAGATCTGCAAATCAAATTTAAGATGTATATGCTACTTTGATATGCAAAACCAACGTGTATACGCACCTTTTCTAAAGTGAACCTACGTATAGATCTGTAAATGATGATTTAAACATTACAACAATTCTAGACTTCAGTTATACCCAGATCATCATATTTACAGACTACGACATGCACCAGTTATTCAGATAAATGATCAAACCACATAATGATAATTCACTTCAAGCCTTAAGATCTTGACCCAACATTAGATCTTATCCTTCATCAAGCGCTAAGGTTCATCCTTGGGTTCAGATCAGCTATGCACCATAACCTAATAACTTGTATACTAGATCTTGCTCTTCATCAGATATTCAATTCTTGAGTGCCATTGCCTAATGATATTCTCATCCTTTTATAGTCTTATGCCTTACTCAATACCATGGACCAAAACCACTTAGGACCAATACCTTGGACCAAATACTTAGGGCAATACCTCGGACCATATATCTTGGACCAATACCATGGATCAAAATACCATGGACCAAATACCTTGGACCAAAACTTAGTTTTTCCAATATGTACGCACCTTTCATTATGTGAAAGTGTGTGCGTACATAGATGCTCATTTTGGTCTGTTAACTCATGTGTATACACTAATACCAAGGTCAAGGTGAACCTGCGTATACCACTCTTTCCTCATTCTATGAAGTCTAATCTGTAACTATGTGTTGTTAACCTACTGAACGGTGATCTGTCATCTAAGTGAGTTGCCATCAAGGACAACACCTATGTCATAGTGCCAAATCTGAGTCATAATGCCAAAAAAATCTCACATGCGCATGCTACCAGTTCCTTTGTCAACTTAAATTTCACATTCCCAACTTATGCCTTGTAGCCCTTTAAGTTTATGGTGAATGACTTTGTAACCTCTGAATTATGGTTGTTATACTTCATGAACAGAGGCAACCAACCTTCCTTCTCCAACCTCTGCTTACTCTGTGGGTAGGTGTCAAGTAATGCAAGACAGTGTGGCTCATATCTCACAGTAGACCTCATTTTAACCATTGCTAGGAGTGGAAGAGGGAGCAGAGCTCAATTTCATTTACTAATAGGTTTCTAAGACTAGGGAAACAATTCAAACAAGATGAAGACAAAAAGGATTAATTAGGAAAGACTTGGGAGAAATGGAAACTTTGAGAAATGCGGAGCGTGACCATGATTACCATCATGATCCATCCTGTGGAACAAATATCAGGAAGATAATCATCTTACACGTTAAAATAATAATCAGGAATGGGGACTCACATTATGACAAATGGCTCGTAGATGCCTTATTCCGTGAGGGTGGCCATGACTCGTGCTTATGCAAATTCAAAATTTTTGCATCATTACCTTTTCTTACCTTAAGTATTGTGATGTCAAAATGTACCTTCGATCTTACCTTACAACTGCCAGTACTTTGATGGTGCTTGTTCCTTCCTTAAAATTATAAACCACTTCGAAATCATGTCAAAGGAAAGATTATATAGCTACGTGGCCTCAAATAATAACAATCGTACTTTCCAGATTCTATGGAATATGATTTTCTTTGAACTCGTTCTTCAGAAAATATTTTTTTTTGCTACAAGAAATGCAGCTACTGGAATTTTCTACAAGAAACCATATTCTCCCCTTCTTGTACAGTTCACTACACATGAATAAATGTGTAGAGGTTGAACGTATAGTGGACTCATTGGATTACCAGCCATTAAGGTCAGTTGTTAACCAACGCGAGGCCCATCACCAATAATGAGAGCGAGGACTAAGGTACATCTGATGAATCCTTTCAGGTGTGAATGTATGAGCTGTTATCGAACCCCCTGTAGGATCTAGTAGTCAAGGAGCCATAATGAATCCCCATTTCTACTGACAAGATAGCCTGTCGTTATGGTATACAAAATTCAAGGAATCACCAGTTCTATAATCTTGAAACCCAGATGATTTGCGGATGTCGATGGGCCAAGATTGTTGGAAGGAGGGCCTTAAGAAATCCCACATCAGTCCAACACAAGAAAACCAAAAATTGTCTTGAAAAAAGAAATGTATTCTAAGGACCCACTGACCTGTTATTTTAATGAGCCCAAGACAGTTTATGCTCACCTGATTTCAATTTTAGAGAGTCTAAAATACTGAAAGAGAGGACTCCAAGGGGGCTCATTTTCCGTAATTAGTCCATTGGGCCTAGAAAAAGGAATAAACCCATACCTAATAGATGTTCCTCTCATGGTTTAATGAGCACAAGAAGGAACAAAGTAAGCTCAGTTTATTGTAGCAGAAGATCAATAAGAGGTAGTAAAAGGAATGACCCTCTTTCCCACCATTTCCAACTCTTTATTCTTCAAAATCACTTCGACTTTTGTTGGGTCAAATTTAATTTATGTGGAAGAAACATGATGATCCAAGACAATGCCTTCAGTCATGATTATAAAATGTTTTTCACTGCTTGATAAAATATTAGTCTCTCTACATCTTTGCAAAACCTTCCTAAGATTAAGTAAAGCCTCTTCAAAAGTATCACTCACTACCGTAAAATCATCCATATAAACCTCTATGCAATCATATAAAATATCATAGAATATACCAAGTATCATATCCATATCTGCATATTCCCAAGAAAATGTGTATGAAAAATATTTCAATATCTAAGCTAATCAATTTTCATGTTCATAAGTTAGGGAAAAATTTATAATTAAAGTTTTTCGAGGAAATATCTCAATTACCTTGCTTCCACATTCATTCGTTAATTCTACTAATTCAGTTTTTATACTATGGTCTTGGAAGTTATGCTTAGCAATAACATCTATCTCATGACTTGAATGCCCCTCTAAGTGCTGGGGAAAGTCAGGGTTTGAAATAGAGCAATTAATTAAATTATCCCCAGTGTTTTCTTTACAACCCATAGTATGGGCTATTGTCAAAACTAGTTGAATAATTTCTTAATTAAGTTCTTACTCAACCCAATGGATCTTTTCTGATTTCAAGAGGGGTTTAGAAGGTGGATGTAGATTGATGTGCTTAATTTCAGCCTCATGAGTGATGGTCATGTTCCACGACCTACACTTAATGAAGGCATCTGTTGTGTCCAACCAAGGCCTCATCAAGATTAAAGGGTGTCTCCCTAGATTATTCTTAGGCTCAAGAACACCAGGGTTTGCATATTTTTCAATGGAAAATTCAGTAGACACAAGGCTCAGGATTTTCCCACCTACTTGAATTGTAGAGGGTTATTATGATATTAGAATTTTTTGTTCTACTATTTCTTGTACATTTTTTGTTTCATGTGTATCAAGGGTTTCTTCCTTTATAATCACTTCAATATTTTCTCATTGTGTCACCACTTTTCCTAACCTTAGTTCAATTTCCTGTAGAGATGCAGGAAACTCCTGCGACAAATGTAAAAAAATTTCCTATAGAGGCTGAGTTGTATTGCAATAGGTAGGATAAGTGGGATAAATGGCCATTCCAATATTGTGAGTAGATTGGATGGATTTATTGTTGAATACTAGTTGGGAAGGAAGTTGTTGTTGTACCATTTTTTGTAAAATGAAAGTTTTGAGGGGAATAATTAGGTGTAGTAGGGTAAGGGAAATTCCCCTGCCGAGTCCAGGGTTGCCAAGGCATCGGAATGTTCCACATTTGATTCTGGGCATAAGGAAATTGAAAATCTCGTTGTAACATACCTGTAAGAGGTGATTTCCATGGCCTTTGAGGTGCCATTGCAAATTCTGAATGAGTAGCAAAAAAGGATTTTCTGGTAGAAGAAGCTGTTGTGGGAGTATTAGTCCGCTTAGGATCAACTACCAAACCCTTCTTAGAGTTGTAACCCCTTTTTGGATTCCTTTGTCTCATTTGCCTTCTTCTTTACGAACTTCCTTTTCCTTACTAGTTTATTAGTGGACAATGTGGTGCTCACATCACCACTAAAAATATTTGAAAATATTGGACCCTATTCATATATTATGAAGAAAATTTAAAAAATTCTACTTAACAAACAATCAGGTTGTGGCTTTGGCGAATTCTGATCTTTATAGGTGCATAGGCCTTACCCCACGTCTTACCACTTTCACACCCCCAGCCCTGAAAAATTCAAACAAAATAAATCGTACTAAAACACTTCCAGTATCATTCCTTAGCACCTCCTCGACAACGATGCCAAAATGTTTGGAAAAAATATATAGTTATAATTTGACAGACATACATTATCAACCAGGGGTAGGTAAGCTTGTGATATGTTACACAAATTATATGCAGGCTAATACTGTAAGTGTTTGTTTAGATAAAATCACACACACACAACTTCAAGAACATTTTTCCTCCTCAACACTTGGTAGAAAAGGCTAGGGAGTGGATTCAATCCTTCCTCTACAACACCTACTATTGCTGATGTTGATGAGAAAAATATATTAATGAACAACAATTGATTCAATTCACTCATTGCATAAAATGAAATCCTATTCAACAACTCCATTCATCAAACAATCTCACATTTAACCATTATTCACAAGTTGGTACGAATAAGAAAATAGAAATGTAGAATGTGTGCTAATTCTATTAATGCATAACAAAAAAAAATGGCAATAAAACAAATCTGTAGCTACAGGAGTTGTGAGTAAAGGGGGCCCTCCCTTACTCACAACCCCTTCAACTAAGACAGGAGTTATTCAATGAGATTTAGCATAACCTAAAGTATTGTATTAATCTAGAAAATGTTCAATAATAATCCTCCTTTTCAATGAACATAAAGGTCTTTTATACAAACGCATGGGCATAACTTCCTCAAATTATAAAATATAACACCCTACAACTACTGGCTAATAATAGATGAACAAGAATAGGCATGATGAATTTGATCCATGACTGAAATCATGGATCGAATAGACTTCGTGAAACTATTGGAACTGTCTTTAAATATAGACATCTGAGAAAGGAATGAAGACTTGGGCAGCTTCAATGGCAGTTCTGAGGCGACCAATAGGACAAAATTCATATTGGTGACTTTCTCAACAAAACCCATGTCTTTGTTCTCTTCGAGGCTGACCAAAAAATAATCAACCATGGATATCGCACCAGGAAGTCAGGGTGGTTACAGGAAATATCCGCATCTGTAGGAAATGAGGGCAGTTACAAGAAATCATGGAGTAGTTATAGGAGTCCCGAAACTGCTTCAGAAAATGGTTAATCTGTACAAGATGTGGTCAACTTCTTTGATATTGTAGGAGATTTGATTAGATAACATTTCAACTTCAGAAATACTTAGGAATTAAAGTGAAGTGATACATTTTTAAAATAACTTGCATACCTTCAAGTTCATAGCACCTTCTTAGTCAAAATACACAAAATATGGTAAAAGAGGGTGTTCAAGGATTAAGATAGGTTCAAAATAAAGTGTTTAAGACCTCAGAAAAACCATCCAAAATGAGAAAAATTGGGACTCAACACTCCTACTTTCAAATTCCCAATTTAATTCAACAACATGGTGGGAGTTTTATCCTTAGAAAGCTTTTCAAGAAACAAATTCTTAAACTCCCTCCAGTTTCAGATTGAATTGGATGGAAGACTGTGATACCATATAGATGTTTAACCTTCCAAAGTATACAGAAAGAGTCTAAAAACAACATCATCAAAACATACCTCTAACATATGTAGATGCATGTAGAACTCTCCTATATGGCTTCAACTTTGGTATTCTTGTATGGATCAACCTTTGAAAACTTATTTTTCGGATGTTTAGGCATATTATAAAGATTGTTTGGAAGAGAGTGTAGCCCTTGGGCCATCCAATCCAAATATGCATCAACCATGTTTATGTCGTTATCCTCCTCCTCTTCTTTTGAGTCTGAAGAAGCTTCTCCTTCACCATTCAAATTTGCATTGTGATCAATGTTCTCCTCATTAGAAAGCTGAAAATCTTCCCCTTCACTATCTGGACCATCCTCAACAGGTGAAATTTCCCCTTGGTTTTCTATAGGTTCAACCAGATCCTCAAGGGTTAGGACAACTAAATATTCCACTTATGAAACCAATACGCCACTAGGTGTGACTTCTTTCTTCACAGGCTTATGATGTAGAATCATAGCAACGAGGAGTAAAGAAATAGCTATCGCAAACTGACAAATAATAGGTTGAATAGCCCAGATATGGTGGTAGGTAACTTCAAAGGCTTGTCCCAGATTAGTCTAGAAAATTTCTTCATTTTTAGGAGTACAAGTGGGAGTGGTGACGAAAATGTTACTGCCTTGCACAAAATTTTGTTTGTTAGGATGTGGTGAGTTTTTAGCCATAAAAAGATGGTATCCCTCCTAATAGTGCCATAATGTGGATGGTGTTGGATACGACCAACATGAAAGGGGGTCTCCCCAATGAAAAGTCCCAAATAGACTTCACACTGTTTGGTGTGGGAGACTTTTCGGAATCAAGGCTTGGCTGCCATGTATTCTTATAAATTTTCCTTGGCTACAAATTTTAGCACAAGAGAGCAATGTACATGAGCTTTCAGATTAATAAGTGGGAATGCCTTGTGGAACGTATTAAGGTTCTTCTACCGAAGGGAGAGGAAAATTGAGCCTTTAAAATAGTATTAATAGTAATTATCTAATAAAGACACACGAGCATATACATAAGAATGAATCATTGGTCAACCGGTGAAATAGTTCACACCAAATCAACGGTTGTTAAAACAAATACAACACACCTTCAACAATATAAGTACCAAAGCCACCGAAATAGTTCAATTTACTTAGTACATATGAAAATGACATACACCACAAACATTCAAATAATATCTTACAATATTTACAACATACACATGAAAATGTGTTGGCTCAACGAGCTTTGTAATTAAGCAAAAGATCCAAGATACATAAGTATAGAGAACACCACTAGCTCCAATAGTGGAGCATTAGAGCATCCAGTTGCTCCTCCAAAACAACTATCTTTCTCTCTTATGCTTGGTATGAGGATCCAAGGTGAAAAATCATTTACATGAGAAATGAGGGTGTATATAGAACAAATGTGGTGATCATTCACCTCCCTTGTGACTCTTGGACTACCCTCAAGATTGTTTGACTTCTCTATGAACTTTTGACTCCTACATAAGTTTTGACATTCTATACATCTATCTTGGACTTCCACTTTACATTACATTTATGATATAGTGAAATTACACAATCCATGAATTATGTGACCAATAATGACATGACACGTTGACAAGACTTGACAAGACATTGATGACATGAACTACATGATGATTTGGCAATGTCAAGTCATTATTTCTACTAATATATTTTAGTATTCTTGAAATATGGTGCATGTTCTTTCTCTTCCTCCTTCATCAAGTTTGAAGATAAGGAGTCTTCAATGTTATCTTGATCTTCAGTTGTTGTCGCAATTTGGGGTCCCTTTGTATTCTCTTGATTGGTTGTCTTGTCTTTTTATATATGAAGGTCTCTTCTAGTAAGCTCTCCTTCTTCATCTCATTCACCATCATCTTTTCATGGCATGAAATGATACCTGCAACTGAAATCCACTCATGACAAGATGGCATCAGTATAATAAACCCCTAGTATAACATGCTCCATTATAATCCATTAACTAAGATGGAACCAAGTGGCATGCTAAGACACAAGCTCAAGGGTTCCACAGTTGCATATCTCAAGAGGTCAGGGGCTAGGACTGAGACTTGAGACTATGCAATGTTTAGTTCAGGTAGGTCATGGCTAGTTATTTGTGTAATTGAGGGGCTCAAGAGGTCAGGCTAAGGGATTGAGGCTTGAGGATTTCCATTACATAGTTATAGTGGGAAAATTTCCAAGGGATTACATAGTTCAAGGACTCAAGGCTGAGGCTTTATGCTTTAGACTACACAATGTGTAGATGTGATTGAATGAAGGTAGGGATTGCGTAGTTTTGGGGCTCAAGGGTTGGGACTAAGGACAAAGATTTCATAGTGAATGGTTCTGGGAGGAAAATATTGTGCATTGCATAGTTTCAATAGGTGGGGATGAATCTTGAGGACAAAGACTACACAATGTGTAATTTAGGAAGGTTGAGTGATGCCAAGTTGCTTGATCGAGAATTTTTCCATATTTGAATAAATGTGGGCTCAATGAGATGAAAATGAACAAGGACAAGACTTGAGCATGATCACACTCTTAGAAAACTTGACGACACAACATAGACACCCAGAACACATGAAAAACATACTTTCCTCAATGCGACGACATTGTGATGACTTTTGCCAAGTGTGATAGTAAAGGTAGACTTTGCGATAATAGTGATGACACTTGACGACACAACATAGACCACCCAGAACACATGAAAAACATACTTTCCTCAATGCAACAAAATTTTGATGACTTTCACCAAGTGCGATAGTAAAGGTACACTTTGCGATAATAGTGATGACACTTCTACGAAAATGCTTGAAACTTTGGAAATGAGTGTGATACATGTCTACATGATAAGAATGAATCATGACAGCAAAGATCATCCATTGAAACAAATAAAAACTACATTTGTGTGATGTACGATGCTTGTCGTGCCAAAAGACGACACTTTGATTTCTTTCAAAAAGGGATGATACACTTAGAGAAAACACATGTAATGACTCTTAATACTTGCAATGACAACATGAAAAGTCAAAGTAGGCTCCAAAATTTGAATGAAGGCCAAAATTTTGAGGGCGTTGTAGCAGTGACAACATGACTCTACTTTCACACTCTGGGCTAGAATCATATTGACATTAGATTGTTAGTAAACAAATATGAACATTAGAATATTAATCATTATCAACGTTAGACATGTTGCAGTTTCAAATTTGAATGGACCTTCTAGTTTTGTTGATTAACTCAACTAGTAAGTGTTTATCAGTTAACATTAATATTTTAATGCTTTCAAAATCATAATGAAAGCTTCAAAGCTTTTAATCTTGTATTAATTTTGAAAATAAACGTTAACAGTAATATTTCAATGCTTTGAAATAATGCAAAGTCAGATAAGACTGTGAAGTGATAACCATTTTTTTCGTATATATATTGGATTTCCAATGAAACCTTGTTGACAGTGTGAATGAAATTGCTCATTTCAAGGTAAAAAAACAAAAGTTAAGTACCTTTGTCATAATTATCAAATTTTCTCAAGGGGAATAAGCCGTTTATAGATCATTTCTTGTGTGAATAGATAGTGTGTGGAGCTACTTGGAAAGTTAAAGTTCTTCTTAAGAAAATCTTCATACAAGATTTATTAGAATAGTAAATATACAAAAAAAAAAAATTGTAGAACTCGCCGTCTAGAAAAATTGTGTATGCATAACAAATGCATGTAATAGGGATGGATGTATGGAAGTAGAAATGTAGTAGTACATACCTCCCTCCTAAATGATTAATGAAGCATGTGTGTAAATAGATGAGGTCTATTAATTCAATTAATAGTAATTTAAAATATCAATTACTAATCAAATGTCACTATTGAGTATGAAAGTAGCTATGCGGAGGTGGTTATGCGCATACAAAGACTATGTAGAGAATAAATTTCCAGATCGTATATCATATATCATATGAATGTTTAGGAAGGACGAGGTATGTGCAGGGGAATGGGGAATATTATTATGTTTTGGTTTGCATAGTGTTTACTATGCAGAGTATGTTGTATATGCAAGAGAGGATTTGTGTAGATATTTGATTTTAAAGCTATGAATGTTTGTGAAAGACCAAGTATGTGCGGGAGAACATAATGATTAGTATTATTAATTTGCATTGTGCGGGGTGGTGCATAAGGTATTGATAAACTATTAATGTTAATATGTGATATTTTTGTGCATAATGGATTTCTGTGAAATGCGACACATATGCATTTGTATTATATTAGAACCATATGTGTTTTCTATTAATGATAAAAGATCTAGAAATTTGGGTATGTACGGGAGAACAGGGGGCTTTCGCGAGTGCTATGACAATGTGTTATTACTTTGAACATTAGTGTCAGAATTGAATGTTTGCGGAGGATGCAGTATGTGCAGGAGATTTTCCTATGCAAATCTTTTAGTGTGTTGAGCTTTTATATTGGACACTCAGTAGGGATGACATTAGGATAGGGCATTTTTAGGAGAATGGGGGTGTATAGGTAAATTAATTTTAAGCTAATAATGCTAATTTGTTATTATTATTATGTTTCATTGTGCAGAGCCTTCACTATGCGGAAGATCGGTATGTTTGTCAATTATTCGAACAAATCTCCACTTAATATTTCATTGTGCATAGATACTTTCACAAATTTCCATATCATATAGTGTATATTGTATCAATGTTTATAGAGGAAATGGTGTGTGTGGGAGAATGGGTAATATTATTATGTTTCATTATGTGGGGTTTTTAATGTGTGTTTGTGCAATATGTTTGATGTGAAATGCGACACATATGAATTTGTGTTATATTGGACGCATGTGTTTTCTATTGATGATAAAAAAATTGGAAACGACTTATATACAGGAGAGGGGGTGGCTTCCCAAGTGCTTCGATACTATGTTATTCCTCTCAATAGGGAATTTACTGAGCATTTCATTGTTGGGATCTTTTACTATCCCAAGATTTTAGATTGGAAATTGTATTCAAGAGGGACGAAATTAGTATGAGATATTTTCGGGAGAAGATGTGATACATAGGGAAATTAATGTTAAACTATTAATGTTGAACTATTATGATTATTAGTATTCATTTTGCAAAGCTTCAACTGTGGAGAAAATGAGTTAAGTCTTCTGAATAAATTCTTATGTTACCCACAAAGGAAAATCACTCATGATTTAGTTTGATGTAGGGTATAGACAATGAATCAAATATAATAATACAAATAAACACCATGCATGGAAATTAATTGTTATTTTCGAATTCAACCAAAATTTGTTGTTCTAATGTTCAAAAATTCGAAAAAGGATTGACACTAATCATTATTCGGCTATAGAAGCTATTCTAAACTGATATGCTTTATTAACGAAAAAAAAACTAACCGTTATGTAAATTACTACATATCCTCAATATAATTTGTTTCAAAACATGTAAACAAATTAAGCATCTAGGAACACGTGGCATTGATTATTTTCTTTATTTTTTAAAGGAAGGCATTAAACTTAAACATTGGTAGTCAAAATCAACTAACCTTCAATTAATTTTTTTCATTATTATTATTATTATTCTTGCTATCTTCTAGTCCAAATGTGTTAAGTTTCTAATACATATGTTTACTATTTATATTCTAACGTAAAAATAATTCTTACTAATTTTGGTTGTGTTGTCCGTAGAAGCATTCATTAGGTGTTCATCATGCAATATTTTTAGCATACATGTCAAACAAGTTTTTAGAGGAGCTGGTTACAAATAGAATTCTCGTTTGGGCTATACGATAGTGTTCTGGTAGTTGCACATTATGAGGGACTGTCATTTATGACGTAAGTGAAAAACGTATAGCATTATTGATAGGTTAACACTCCATTAGTAGTTTTATATGTGAGTACTAACAACCTTTATACAATATATGGTACAATCCTCTGGAAATGATGTACAAATTTCAAATATTATATAATGTGATAATAGTAAACACATTTTGACAAAATGCGTTACTATTATGTAGTTCTTATTTCTAAAGTACTTATATTCTATGGAATTAGAGACTTATTTTTTTATATTTGATCTAACTCATGCGTCATAGCAGCGAAAATGATTAGAAGTAGACCAAATACTATTAAGGACAATGATAATTCTTCTAAGAGGTACATTTCTATTTTATTTATTGTATTTTCATTACACAATGCAACTTTGTTTTTGGCCCCATTGTTTTTGGGTGATATTTTTTAATGTACTATAACTAGAAGCAAGTATTTTTAAATTTCCAGGAAATATATGACACTTTGAGATTCTGATTCAAGACAACAATTACAAAAAAAAAGTACTTTGAGCATTTCTATAAAACTTTTTCATTTACTAAAACTAAAATCAATCTAGAATTTGAGTACAATACTAATGAGTTTTCTACTACTGTGTATCCCATTTTTCCTTTTTTCCCTTTTTCCCCATCTTCATCTTTCTATTAGTTTGTCTCTATTTTTTCTTAAAAAAACAAAAAAAATATTTCACTTCAATGTTCATGACTAGGAAAAAAGAGGTCAAGCCTGTGCCATTGTTGATCAAAGATATCAATAACAATATAACTGTGAATATTTTTCAGGTCATTGTCTTAGTTACATATCGAACATTTTTGGACAAAAAAAATAATTCAAAAGCAATAGTTCATGCATAATTAACAAATAATAAAGCGAAAATGACAAATAACATTGCTCGTGCAACATCATTAATCGAACGACATGAGTAAAAAATTATTGCAAATGTTGGTGTTTCTATTAAGGATTTTGAAAATATTCCAAAGCACAAACAAGATAGTGGCAATTGTGAGAAAACTATTTGTCTAAATAGTTTTAGCAGTGTATAAAACATTTTTCCTATTAGTGCAAAGTATCGATTTTTTCCAAACATGACAATTGCAAGTTTGTCACGTAATGACAATAATTTTCTAGTAGGCACAATCACAACTATTGTAATTTCGGTAACGCAAACAAAATTGCAATATGTTCTGGAAATTGAAGACGGCAATGGAGAATAGGATTGAGCTACAATAATTTTTGTTTTATTTAAAAGCCTTATTATTACGAAGTCATTTTCAATATTCTTGTTTTTTCCCCCGCTCTAGAAATCCCAATTTTCATTGAAATTAAAGACAAGTTACATATGCTAGGTTTGTATATCCCAATGTTTGGGGAAAAGAATATTCTTCATCTATTATACAATTTTCATGTATTGTTTTACATGTACTGCATATGTAAGATGTTAAAGTACACACTAAAATTACTTCAGCATGTGTCTCATTTCAAAGAGATTTGCAACAAAACATTTTCCCGTTAATTTTGCTAAAAAATATAGTTAAAAAACAAGAAATTGTTTTTTGTACTTCACAGTCAACGTTCATATGTGCTTTGAACACATGAAAGAGAGCTGACAGTCTAAGAAACATGCTTTTCTCACCAAGCTAAATATGCATGGTAAGCTATATCATATTGCTTAAATAGACATGGATAAATAACAAAAAAAAGAAAGAAATTTGATTTCATTTTGCTAAGCATATATTTTCTATATTAATTATACAACATTTTCAAGGATACCTAAGAGCAGTTAGCATATATAACGACCCATTTGAAACTGTATATGCAATATGTAGTACTCCAATTACAACTACTAGGACTATGAACAAGATTATGTTGTATTGTAGTGCTTGCAAGAAGGACTCTTGCTTTCCTTATTTTCATTACTTAAACTACATAATACATGCAAGTGAAAAGGCTGAAAAATAGAGTATTTTGAGGGGCATTGAACTAGAAAGAGTATTACCTGCACTACGACAAATTTCCTACGACCAATACTATGTAGACAAAATATATGTTATTGAAATCTTGAGCAACTTCGAGACGCATGGCACATTTACGATAAACCATCAAAACATAGTTATATGTATACAATGACATGTTTTTTTGTTCACGTTGTTAAGCAATTTAGTAATGGTAGAATGCTTTGTCATTGCATTGATAGGAATATTAATAGCTCTTTTGTTTTACTTCACATTTGCAATCTGATTTTGCATTGTCAATCAATATACTATACTCATACGAACAATATTAGCTATCAAATCATCAGACCAAAGAAGACGATTTTTTCTACCAATGAAAATACTAGTATGACATTGTACATAAATGTAATCCAATGAACTATTTTTTGTTTTGGATCTATGTTTTGTACTATGCTATGTCATTTTTTGTATTTTTGCAGTGTCATTTCTCACATTGTTTTCTTGACTTATTAAATTTACAAGTTCTATAACTACTCATGCAATAAAAGTTGGTGTTGTAGCAGCTACAATACCCTCCAAATTTTTGGCTTGCACTCAACATTCGAAGCCTTCCTTGGTATTTCCCTTTATTGTTGCAAGCACTCGAGCTCATTTCATGAGCTTCCTCAGAGTCTTTTCACCTCTTTTGCTTGTTTGATCAACAATCGTCTTTTGGCATGTTGGAGTGTTTTATCATGCTTGCAGTGCTTTTCTGGTGAGTTATAAGGCTTGTCTTTGTGTGTTTGATTTGTCCTAGCTATGTAAAAATTGGTCACACTCATACACAAAGTTTTAAGCAATGTCACACAAGTGTCATCACGGTTTTCCTAGGGTCTATCTCAAGTGTCGCACTTGTTGCTTTTTGTTCTAGACAGTATCACAGAGGTTAATGTTTTATCTTGTAATTTCAATTGTCTATGTTGTCATGTCATCGAAATAAGTTAAGTATGTGATCATCATTTCAAGTTCCTCACAAGTGCACTTGCCTCCCATACTTAGACATTTTTATGAAAATCCTCCCAACTGGGCAACTCTCTTTCACTGGAACCTGATTGAACTGTGCATTGTGTAGTCTCAACCCTTAGTCATGCAACCCTACTATCTGGAACTATGCAATGCACAATCACTATCCCCCGGGGCATTTTAATTGCACAATTCCAGAGCTGGGAAAACTGCCTCCCTCCCTAGAATTGCGTAGTAGCTTCTTCAAGCCTGACCTAAACTATGCATTTCGCAAGATCAATCATCAAGGTTCCTCCTTGCCTGTTGTAATCCTGCAATGCACAGAGACCCAAGCCTTCCTTTCCTCCCATAAATGTGTAGAACTATCTTCGAGTGTCCTCCCTCAACTGAGACTCATTGATCCCAAGAAATTTGCAAACCTATCCTCCCAAGTCCCTTTGTTGCCCAGCACCGCCTTGCCTCTAAAAACTGCACAGACCTACCTCCCAAGGTCCTACCTTGCAGCAGCCATTGATGGTCTCAACTGCCCAGTCTTGTCTCCTAGTGGCCTCTGCTCAATTTTTTCTGGTAGTAAAGACTGTTCTCAGGAGTTCCTCATCCAAGCCTAAGTTGCACTCTGTGTAGTCTTAATAACTAGTCTCTCTCCCTGTCACCTAGAATTGCACAATGCACAGTTAATGGGCCCTATTTCCTAGATTGTCACCTATCTTAGGCCCAGTCCATGGATAAAAATGCTTCAACTTAGACTATGAAGTTTTTAATTTGATGTCATCCTGTCATGAGTGAATTTCAAGAACATGTACACTATTAGATCATGGCAAGACAATGAAGGAGATGAAGAAGGAGTGAACGTGCTAGAAGACTCACTTATAGCTAGATGGACAAAGAAGGTTATCAAGAACAAGCGAAGGGAACACATGCATGCAACCACCTCTCAAGGCCAAAGATCACTGAAGACCCCGCATCATCAAGCTATGCAAAGGAGAAGAGAAAACACATCCAAGAGAATATATATCACTCAACAATAAAAATGGATTGACATCACCACCTCATCAAGCTAGTCCATGTCAGCTGTGCCATGTCAAGTCATGTCATGAGTTGTCAAAGACCACATCACTATTATGGGCCATATCTGTTGTAAATGGAATGTAATGTAAAGTGGAAATCCGATGGACACACATGAATATGAAGAGTCATGTCAGTTGAAAATTCATAGGAAGTTGAATAGTCATGAGGGTAGTCCAAGAGTCATAAGGGTTAAGAATCACTCTTGGTTAATATAACCCCCTCATTGAATGAGTAAGGAATTTCACCTTGGCTCCTCCCACAAAGCATAGTGAGTTTTAGTCAGTTCTTTGAAGAGCAAGGAGTGGCTCCAATGTCCCACTAATGGGGCTAGTGATGTATGATGTATATATGTGTCTTGGAATTTTTTCTTAATATAGAAGCATGTTCAAGCCAACACGTTTCCATGCATGACTTGTGGATGTTTGTAAGACTATTCTTTGAGCATTTGTAATTCATGTTTGTTACACATATACTAAGATAGTTTAACTATTTCAGTTGTTTTAGTGCTTACCTTATTGGGAATGTGTTTTATTGGTTATCACGGTTGTCTCATCCTTGTGGACTACTCTGTAGGATACTAGACAGACCTTTCTCGCTTACTGGTTATAACGACTATCATGTCTATGTGGACTATTCCGCTGGATGGTAGACAAATCTTTCCCTATACTTTGGTTTTAACGACTGCAACATCCACTGTGGACTATTCCGTCGGATGTTGGACAAACCTTCCTAGTTCATATGTGTATCTTCCTAGGTGGTACTATTACCTCTCTCTTAGAGGTTTGCTTTTCCCCCCTTTTGCAATAAGAGAACCTAGACACAGTTATGTTGCACACACACCAGACACACTCACTTTGCTTTTCGAAGGTACCAGTGTAACATTCTCATGTGTTGAACAACAAGAGATGAGGCAAATCTATAAGTATATGGAAACTAGGCCATCATACTGGATGTGACTCCTGCACCAAATAGTGTGAGGTCTAGTTGGGACCTCATATCGGGGAGATCTCCTGAAATTTGGCATATCCAACACCATCAACAATTGGAAAGGTTGCAATTTTTTGTGACATTACTTTACGATGATGATTTTCTTTGTTTACAAATCCAATATTTTTTTCTATTTAAATAATTATTCCATACAATATTTAAACAAATATCTAAATAAGTCATCATCATACAAAGTTGAAATGAGTTTCTAAACCAAAATAACTAATAAAACATATTGCATTTATACATAGATCTCTAAGCCAGAATAGTCTAATATGATATTTAATTTCAAAATTTATTTAGCAAATAGAAAATTTTGGTAGCACTTTCTTTACTAATTAACTATTATTTTTGGACATTAAAGCTTGTACTAGTTATGCTATCAAAATCGAGAACTCATTCATTTGTTCATGTTTTGGAATAGGTCTTATGATAACATTCTTATGGTGTCTAGTTCGTCTACGAGACGCTTAATCATTTTCTACAGTTCTAGTACTTTATGCATTAGCATTAAAATATCTTTTCTAAGCACTAAGATATATTGGCTAAGCATTGAGATATCTTCGCTTCCTGCATGTACATCTTCCTTTGTACCCTTATCATTGTTTCTTTGATCCATTTCTTTGCTATTAGTAACAAATGCAAAAAATATATAAATCAATACCTTAAAACACTTAACAGTTTCATAAAAAATGAAGCAAGTTGATTGGTTATAACCTACTAACCAGTCTAGAACAAAATGAACATTGACAAACTCCTTTTAGAGGAAAATGGCATATATATAATGTGTCGGAGGCAACAAGTCATCTAAATCACAAATTGACATTTAAGTTCTGAAACATCATTTAACTACTATTGATTTCAATGGTGTCCACTAACTAGTACTCATTATCAATGTGGATAGTTATACTGATTTGCTTGATATTTAATTAAAACAGACTTTTGTAAAATTTGTTACTTTAAATCATATACGTTTTACTTAAATTCCAATTTGACATAGTGCAATTAACATAATTACATTTCATTATTAATCTATTTTAGATAATTTAGAAATCAATGTCGAGTTCTTATTTTATTAATATCGTAAAATACATCCTATTTTTATTAACTAAATTTATTTTTCCATTAAATATGTCTTTTCCATAGTTATTCAATAAACTAACACGTATCCAATTGATTTACTATGTAGAATTGCCTTTCTATCGGTCAACTTTTACTTTGCAAAATTAATTTCAAATTTTAGATGTCGATTCACCACTTGAATGCATTTTGCCCTTGTTGCAATATCCAAATATTAAATGAACTATGATGATAGAAATACGCAACATTAGGTAGTTGGGCATGGGATTTCAATGATTATGTCTCATTGATCTCACATTGTGGCTTGCAACTACCCAAATAGAATTCACAATAATTACAGAATAAAATATGTTATAAACACTAATGTTATACTACACAAATAACGACTATAATATGCAATATCAAATTTGATAAATGAAAACTCATACTACATGTTAGCTTTGAACTTTTCCACAACTAAACTCTTCACTTACTTCTGAACAAAAAACTCTACAAAGGGCTTTAATGTGAAATGCAAGGGTTCGCTGAATCAAAGCTTGAAAGCTTCCTCTGTGCAATAGATTACACAAAAGCTTTACTCAATTTATTGCCGATATTTGAAAATACGAAGATACACATTATTTATGATTAAAATATTGCAGGAGAAAGTATAGATTATTTAATATTAAAATATTAACAATAAAAGTATTATTTTATAATTAAAATATTAGCGATATGGATTATTTCATACTAAAATATTAGTAGTAAAAGTATTCAATGCGAAGTCCATAGATAAGGACAATCAAATATTTTAGTGTAGTTATAGTCGTAATACTTACAGTAAAAGCACCCATGTTTTAGCATATCCGAACAACATTAATTCACATGCGAATAGAGTAGGTAAAACGGGTAGGATGTATTATAACTACTCGCGCTAGTGGAGTCTAGCTCAAAACGTCTGTGAAGGAAGCATGTACAGAGATAGCGTGTGTAGAGGGATATTTGCATATGTTGTTGTATGGAGCAAGCAGTAATGTAAGCGAAATGCGAACCCCACTTAATTAACTATAGAGGCAAGGAGATAGGAATTATTTATGACTAAAATATTAGAAACAATCATATAAATCCAATGCTTGCTTGGTATTATTACGAACAAAAAATATGCACTATTTAATACTAAAATATTAACAATAAAATCCTTTAGTACTAATTGTGTCGATCTGCACAATAAAGCTTCCTCCACACAATGGTATTCCTTCGTACTTATGCACATATGCCTAATTTGAAATATATATGGAAATACAAACATATGCATTATTTACAATTATAATATTATCAATAATATAAGCATAATCCTTTAATGCAAAGTGTGGGTATCCACACAATGAAGGCTTCAAAGCTTTCTTTGTCCAATGATTCAATTAAATAGCAATAGTATGTATTATTACAACTAAAATATTATCAATAATATAAGCATAAAAAATGTTATTTCTAATAGAAAATATGGATTATGTTTTGATACTAAAATATTAGCAATGAAATCCTTCAATGTGAAATGTAAAGATCTGCATAAAGACAGCCTAAAAGCTTCCTTTGTGCAATTAACTTTCTTTGCATTTCTGCACATCCCATAAATAAAACTTTAGTTCAATGAAATACAATTTTTTATAGAATCACCTAACTAGCAATAGTATACATTATTTACAATTAAAATATTATCAATAATATGTGCACAAACAATTTTATTGTCTCCACAATGGAAACTTGAAAGCTTCTTCCACACAATGAACATTATCTCGACTTTTTCATGTCCTATAAACAAATCTTTTGTCGAATGAAATGTGGTCTTGTACACAACTTTGTGTGCACTCTGCATAACTTTTATTCATTTGAATATTGATATGCATTATCTATAACTAAATTATTAGCAATAAAAGTGTTTAATACAAAGGGCATACATCTACACAGAGTACTTCTGCACAAGTGTCACAAACAAATATTCAAAAATATGAAAATAAGCATAGTGAAATGTGAAGCCCACTTAATTAGTTGTAGAGGCATGGATATACACATTATTTATGATAAACTATGAAGTCCAATGCTTGCTTCAATGTTATTGTGAACAACAAATATGCATCATTTAACACTAAAATATTAGAAATAAAATCCTTTAGTACCAAGTACAACAATCTACACATTGAAAGCTTCCTTGGAACTTCTACCCATATGCCTAATTTGAAACATATTCAGAAAAATGAACATATGCATTATTTACAATTAAAATATTATCAATAATATAAGCATAATCCTTTCTTCATACAATGATTCAATTAAATAGAAATTGTTAGATATAAGACTTTTGTGATCCATAATGTAGATATCAGTTTTTCATATTAATCACATCATTGGGATTGGGTCAACATTTCGAACCAACTAATGTGGTTCATCCTCAGGACAAGGTGAGAAATCACTAGATCTGAAAGAATAAATAGCATGGATGCATCATTGCCCAGAGTTAGTCATTGAAAATCCCGTTGGTTAAACTGTTACTAAGTTAGAAACTAGTTGTTATGTGATAAATAAATATTTTATTTTGAAGTTATAAATAGAATATTAAAAATAATTAATAATTTGTTGGGGTTTGACTTATTTAAAGTAAATTTGATAATATTTCAAAGTAAAATATTATAAGATTAATTATGTTCTTTTCGATATTATAAATTGATCAAGTTAAAATATTAATTTATATAATGTGCTATGTTAGGTTATGACTCAATAAAATAGAATAATAAATATAAATAACAATTTGTTAGGGTTTGATTATTATTTAAGGTAAATTTGTTAATATTTCAAAGTAAAATATTATTACTATACTACAATAATAAATGTTAAATGTTAAATTATTGTTTAATATTTAGTTAGTTATGAATAATTATTTTATTTCAATATTTTAAATTAATTAATTTAACAATATTAATTTAACAATATTAATTTTTAGAATTAATGTGATTAGAATAATTAATTTATATAATGAGATCTATTAGGGTTGGGCTGATCTAGGGTAAATTAGGTCGAGGAATCAGTTAAAAATTATTGACTTCAATTAATACGGCAATTATTAATAAGACCACAATTTGCGAGGAAGAACCAACCTGGATTATAAAAGAGGAAGGCTAAGAAAATTAAAACATTTTTGGATAGGCTAGGTCAACCAAGGGATTTGAAATTAAATCACGAGCTGAGAAAATGAGGTAAAAGGAATAAACTGAAATAAGGTGGGGGGGAACCAGAAGACTAAAAGGGAGAAACAGAAAACCAGACAAGAGAACAGAGAGGAAAGGAAGAGTCAAGAGGAGAGAGCTGGAATCCAACTTTTACTTAATTTCCAGCCATCATCCCTATTAAGGTTTCTAGCATGCCTCTCAATTCAAACACTTCCTTGACTTTCCTGTGGTGGAAATGATCGACACGAGAAATGACTTTGGATTCTTCAATGCAGACATGAGGTTTCGTTTTCTCAGCCCTTGCTGAGAATGCAGAGAATAGGAAACATCATGTTTGCATTGAAGAATCCAAAGTCATTGCTCGTGTCGATCATTTCCACCACAGGAAACTCAAGGAAGCAATTGGAATTGAGAGGCATGCCAGAAACCTTAATAGGAATGATGGCTAGAAATTAAGTAAAAGTTGGATTCTGGCTCTCTCCTCTTGACTCTCCCCTTCCTCTCTGTTCTCCTATCCAATTTTCTATTTCTCTCTTTTAGTCTTCTAGTTCCCTCCCCCCCCCGCCTTGTTTCAGTTTATTCCTTTTACCTCATTTTCTCAACTCGTGATTTAATTTTGAATCCCTTGGTTGACCTAGCCTCTCAAAAAACGTTTTAATTTTCTTAGCCATCCTCTTTTATAATCCAAGTTGGTTCTTCCCGGTAAATTGTGGTCTTATTAATAATTGTCTTTTTAATCGAAGTCAATAATTTTTCACTGATTCCTCGACCTAATTTACCCTGGATCAGCCCAACCCTAAGAGATCCCATTATATAAATTAATTATTCTGATCACATTAATTCTAAAAATTAATATTATTAAATTAATTAATTTACAATATTGAAATAAAATAATTATTCATAACTAACTAAATATTAAACAATTTAGCATTTAACATCCTTATTGTAGTAATTAATAATATTTTACTTTGAAATATTATCAAATTTACCTTAAATATAAATCAAACTCTAACAAATTGTTATTTATTTTTATTATTCTATTTTATTGAGTCATACCCTAAAAGAGCACATTATATAAATTAATATTTTTAACTTAATCAATTTAATATTATCAAAATAACATAATTATCTTATAATATTTTACTTTTAAAAACTATTAAGGGTCGCAGTTACAATGGATAGTTGATTTTCTGTTATAGTTGTGGGAGAGTCCTTGTCCGATTCAAATCCTTCTGATCTATGAGTTCTCTTGTTACCAGATATTTCCTTTCCTATTAGTTGGGAACCTTGTTGCTGCAAAGGGTTGCTGCGCCCTTCCTCTTCTTTTAGTGTGTTGTTCTGGGATTTTTTCATCCTTTTCTGTTTTGTATTCTGTAGTCTCTGTTGTGTCTTCTTCTTCTTCCAATGGTTCTGTATGTTGCCATCCTTTAGGCTTCCTTTGTTGCTACTTGTTCCATTTGGGGATGTTTCTTTCCTGTGGACATGCACTGAGTAGGTGCCCTGTTTGAAGACATCCATGGCATTGAAATGTTGCGTTTTCATAATATAAGGGTTGTATCCACTGTGTATTATTGAAGTTCAATATTATACTTTCTGGTAGTCCCTGGCTGAGATCTACTTCGACACAAATTCTGGTGAAAGTAAATATTCTCTTTGTGAGTCTGTCTCCATCATTCTTTAGAAATTTACCCAAGGTGTTTCATATAGCGATTAAAACCTTATGATGCCAGAAGTGTAGAGGGAGGTTATGCAACCTAACCCAGACTAGCATCTTTGATACCACCATTATGTTGGCGTTGAAATCTGGAAGCCATGGGGTGATGAAGAACCCAGCACTACCCCAGAACCATGGCCCCCTATTGAGGATATGTTCCTTATCCTGTTATGTATTGAATCTTATTATAAAAAAACCCTTGGGGCATAAGTAGATTTCATTGTTTGGTGTCCATGTAGTATGTATCCATTGGTGCAGAACGCCAGATCTAGGCCAAAAACCATTAAATCTGCAAATAACTGCATAGGATTGTAGAACTGAGTATATAGTATTTACCTTAGGTATTGCAATGGTAAGAGCAAGATTCTCAGGTTTTTGTTCTACGATGTAGGGCCCGAGAAGTTCAGAGGCAGTTGTAGGATTGGTCTGCACTTTCCCTTTACCCTGGACTGCGTCCTTGAAGGAGCATGTGTTCTTTGAGCTAGTTCCAAAACATCGCCCCACAGATGGAGTTTGATGATGATGGTTGAGTCAGTAGTTATGTTGTAATCCTGGAGCGTATAATTGTCCTGCAAGTTGTGTCCCATGAAGATCAAATTTTTCCCATGAATTGGTATGCCAAGGAGGCTCTCTATTTTAAATCTCAGATCCTGGATCCTGCAGCCCTTCCAAAGCCTTAGGAAGTAATGCCTTCCTTCCGGTGTTTTGATGAAGATCTATGTAAGCTCCATCACTATAGGGTATGTATCCATCTGTGAATGACATCTATCTGTTTCCCAGGATGTCTTGTTCCATACCTCTAGATCTTTGCTATTAAACTTGTCTTTTAGACCTTCTTCTGCGTTCTAAGCCTATGAGTCAGAACAGAGTGTTGTCTCGACACTTGTTTGCCCCCATATCTAGACTTTCGGTGGGTTGTTTGGTCCTCTTAGTACCTGATCTATTAGATCGT
Source organism: Pinus taeda (assembly GCA_000404065.3). Taxonomy (NCBI): domain Eukaryota; kingdom Viridiplantae; phylum Streptophyta; class Pinopsida; order Pinales; family Pinaceae; genus Pinus; species Pinus taeda. Next base: position 51,253 of record APFE030741685.1, read on the forward strand.
TTACAGATCTGAGGACATTATTACCTTCCTCTGGATCTATAGCGTATAGTCTGCTGGATCTAGTGTTATAAAAACCATAGATCCCTTGACCATGTGCCTGAACTGACGTGGGTACGATGGTTGCAGAAAACCTCACCATCACTTTTTTCTATGCTTCATCATTTTTTCCATCACTGCATCCGCTGAGAGCTGAATCTGTCAGATCAAAAGCGGATTTATGAAGTAGGGAGTCAATATGCAGGGCAACGACGATGATCCTATGAGCTATGGTGTTCAGGACATGATTAGTGGCTCCGCCTGCCAATCCATGATTCAAAGCACCCCCGAATGCAGTAGTTCTCGTACCTTTTGTAGTGGTTCCCACGACATATCCTACTTCCTATGCTCCCACCCTAATAATAGCACGAAACCCGTAGCTCGCAAAGGCAAACAGGCTTTCGAAAGGTTTCTCAAGTCTCAAACATTGCTTCTTGCCTCTAGATATCACTTGCAGGGAAGGAGGAGCTTCGCCCGCAACTTCAACCTGCTCTAACTTGTTTCTGACATTGACACCATAGTATACAACCTGTCCAGACTTGAGAGCCTTTGCAAGAATCAAACTCTACTCGTCGTTTTCATCCAAACTCATTGTACGAGCAAAATCGACAGTTCTTACGATCCATTGTCCGGATTCCAGAAGTTTCCGAGCAAGATGACGAGCCACAAATCCCTGTCCTCCCGTCACAACGCAACAATCAAGTATTGCAGAGAAATTTTTCAAACCCTCCTTAATCGCCATTATCAAGCTCCCCGGTTTCTCTCCACACAGTCCTCACCACAATAACGAACTTGAAAAGACCATCTCTCGAAAATAAGCATAAGTTATAATTAAAATATTATCAATAACTTTGTATATGTCAATTTCTTAATAAAATAACTACTCATTATCCACATATAGCATGTGCGGAGGAAGCTATGCAGACATCGTTGTGCAAAGAAAACGATGTGGAATAAGCATGGTCTAAGACAGTGATGTGGGTGAAATCTACACTCACAACCACAACAACATTCAATATTAATATGATTTTGTTCAAAATCACTTAAATAGCAGTACTATATATTATTTACAATTAAAATATATCAATAATACAAGCATAAACAATGTTTTTATTCACACAATGAAAAATTGAAAACTTCCTTTGCAAGCTTTTTCTCAATGAAATTTGTTTTTTTAGACAACTTTGTGTTCACCCTGCACAATTTTTACTCAATTGACTATTGATATGCATTATTTATAACTAAAATATGAGCAATAATATTAGCAGTTAGTGCAAAGTGCGGATGTCCACACAAAGAGCACTTCTGCACAAGAGCCTAAACAAACAGATATTCGAAATATTTGAAAATATGAAAATAAGCATTATTTATAATTAAAATACTAGCAATAACTTCATATATTTCAACCACTTACTAGAATAGCTAATCGCTCTCATGGAATCTAGCCCTATCCAAATACAACAATAAGGGCCTTTAGTGCCAAAGTGTAGTGATTTGTGCGTTAAATTATGCAAACATAATCAATTAAATAGCGGTAGAGGTAGGGACTATGTTGCATCACAACTATTCCCCTTATTTTATTTGAAATGTATGTTAACTAAACAAAAAAATTAGGTTGTGTAACATAATTGTTCGTAGTATATTCATCATATTTATTCCTTATATTGATAATATTATTCTTATAATGAGACTTTCTAATCTCAACGAACAAAATATATATATATATTAACAAAACAAAAATTATGATAATCAAACTCAAAATATTAATTATATTAATTTTATTTGTGCTAACAATAACTTTAAAAAAATAACGTCATAAATAACTCAAAATCAATATTTGCCGCAAACTTATATCAAACTATAACTTTGAGAAATAGAGAAATGGATAAAACTAAAATCAGTAAACATTTAAAATAGTTATAAATCAGTAAACATTGAAGTTTAGAATAAAAAAACTTTTATCTAAGACTCCATGGTTGCGAAATTTAAGACTAAATTTCCCTAAAAAAATTATGAACACAAAAAAACCAAACACATTTTATAATTTTAAAATTGGAAAAGATAATTTTAAAATCAATAGTTCATTAAGACATTACAAAGAAGTGCAATAACCATTCCGGAGAGCATAGAAGTAAAATAAACTCCATATTGTTGAAAGAGAGTTTTTCAATCTTGAGTGAAAAAGGCTTCACATCAAATTAAATTTCATTATTTTATCTATAATTCATATATCTTCCCACTTATTATGATCATTCACTTTTAACAAGTCATTAAAAACCAAAACATTTTAACGAGGGTAATTTTATGTACTTTTATGAGGTTAATATAAATCATGTACACTAATCACACGAACCCTACTTAATTATAATCAATTTACCATCGTCATGGATGGACTATATTTGCTATTAAAATTAAGGAAAATAATAAAAAAATTGTTTATGATTTATGAGATATGAATGGATATGAAATGATGTATATGAGTGGAATTTTGATTGTTATATGGATGAGAAAAAAAAATTGTTAGAATTTTTATGTTAATAAAAAAATTCAAAATGATTGAATGGTGGTAGGATGAATGGTGGTACGTATAGGAGTTATTTTAAATTACATAGGAAATGAAGAAAATTATTTTGAATGAAGTATGAATAGAGTATTAAATCATTAAGCAGAGGTTTTATATTTGGTTTAGGGGCTAATGCTTATTAATAAAAGTTATATTAATATATTGAAGATTTAATATTAATTATCAATTTGATACTCGAGGCTTCTTCATTTAGTGATGGCAATTTTGTAAAAGCTATTAAGAAAATAACCATGAAAGGTACTCGATTTTAAAGTATTAAATACTTTCATATTTTATTAGAACTTAATCAAAAAAGAAAATTATACTTTCATATTCTAATAAAGCTTAATTACCTTCATGAGACTTTAGCTTTAGTTTGTATAGCTCTACTTGGTGGTTTCATGGATCTAACTCGTTAATTCCCACTTGGTTCATTTGTGGTGATGTTGTTATGTAACTTTGTGGCTTGGAACACATTTACTCCACATGAAGTGTTTGGAATCCTTTCCTCCTTCCCTCTAGTTTGTTATAAATTTCTTGAGGGGATGTTGGAAAGTGGACAAACTTCTATTTATGCTAAAGTGTTTGCAGTTGGAAATGGTAAATGATTTTTAAGTCATCATTATAGACCATGAGCATCTTGGGAGATGCCTATTGCGTGAACCCACTAACATTCATAGACCTCTTGAAAGGTGGAAAGATTATGTTACTAATAATAGCAACTCAATTTTCTCTATTAATAGTAGGATGCATTCCAAGGGAGAAGCTAGAAGTTTTGAATATGCTTTCACTCTACAGACCCTATATAGTCAAAGGAGATGAATTGAATATCTTCAATGTGAGTGTGTTGCTTTTTTACAATTGGTTGTGAGTTTGATCATTAATTCTACTTCAGCTGATTCAAATATTAAGTTGTTAATTTCTTTTGTAGTAGAGGAGGTAAAAGAATATGAAATTATGCAGCAATAACAAGATGTGGAAATTTTGAATATGGATTAGAACTTTTAGGCCACACAAATAACTAGAAAAAGCTTATAATCAACATGCCTTTATTTAATTGTGGTGCTTAATGTTTCAAAGTTTTCTTTATATTAATTTTTTTTTTATTGAATCTATATTAATACTAGCTATCCAAAATCCTTTGCACATGAATATTTAATTTTTATAATCAATAAACTTAAATTTTGGATAATTTCCAAAAATATATTATCAATAGTAGTTATCCAAAATCCTTTGCAAATTACTATTTAATTTTTATAATCAATAACTTAAATTTTGGATAATTTCCAAAAAAATATATTTTTGATAATTATCATATATTTGTATTATTGTGCCGAGCTGTACAATTACATCAACTTTCAATACAAAATATAATTTTCCTTTTTTTAAAGAAAATAAATTACCGCATAATAAAGTTAATAAAGTTACTGGTAGTAAGTATGCACATTAATAAATGAGAAAGTGATTAAATGGACATGTTACTTTAATGGACTTTTTTTCTTCCGAATTTTATAGAAATTTTAATAAAAGTTAGAGTTGTACTTGATTCATGGGCATTTATCCTTAAAATGTTGACTTGTTTTAAAACAATATAAATAATCAAAATTAAAAAAAATAAAAATAAGAAATCAAAATAAATTTTTATTTAATGGTAAAACAATAATGTGTTTAAAAAATGAAAAAAGTGTGATTATTAATACATTCTATTCACAAAATATGAATGAAAAATTTTGAAAAATTGTTATTATGATATTATAAGGAAAGTATTTTTTAATGGAAGTTATAATGAAGGTTTTTAGTGTTATAAAATTGGCAAAAATTGTCAAAAACACATTCGGTAAAACATTTGTTTGTGGTAGTAGATGTGTTAACAAAGATTATAATGGAACTTCATCACATATAAACAAATCTAGGTAGCTAGAGGTTTTAATGGATGTTTTCTTAGTGGTGCATTTCATGGAACAAGTAGCACCAGTGTGGTACATATATAAAAGCACCGAGATTGCATACATAACTAAAATCATCGAGGCATTGAATGTAAAGAACATAGGTACATGAAATGTACACTGCCCTAGTTTGTATATATCAAAACATTCCCTAGAGCGTTCTTTAAGGAACGACACTAGGGCAAGCAAAAAAATATTGCAGTCGTGGTGCTTTTATTTAAACTAGCAGCATCGATGTGTATGATTTATATAAATGCACCGGTGCGCTAAGGATATAAAAGAATTGATGTTGTTAATTTTAATAATGCAGCGGGGCTGGAAACAATATTTTATAGCACCAGGGCATTAGTTCTATGAAAGCACTAGTGCATTAAGAATCACAATGCACCGGGGCATTAATTGAAAACAATAACAGTGCTTGAAGAACTAAAGGCCTCAGTGTCATCAATTTGAAAAGGCACCAGTCATGCAAAAAATATGTCGTAACTATGCTTTTATATAACATAACGCACTGGTGTGTGTTTATGTGATAGACGCACCAGCATTTGGTATGCGATTTTCTCTTTTTTAGAAACATCGACTTGTGACAGTGCAATTATTGTGATTTTTTAAATATGTTATTCATAAATAATTTGACATATATATTCTAACAATATTCAAATTAATTAAATCTTGTTTAGTGCATTTGTATATGATGTTTGGATTAATTTGTTATATTATTAGATTTCACATCTCTTCATTACAATATTTAATCATCCATATATATTTAATCAATGGTGTAACATTTCACAAAGATATTGGATAACACAATAGAATAAATTGAAATATATTTTATTATATATCAATAAAAGGCTCTTTGTCATATAAAATGGAATTATTATTAGTAAACCATTGTCTTTCAATTGTGACACTATGTCCATTACATTCCTAATTTTCACAAACAATTACATAAAAAATTACAATAGGTTGCATTGATATCCAAATAGATCATCATTATTCACTCGAACTGTTGATAGTGCTCAAGCTACTTCCATGACTTTAGTTATTTGGATGAATGTTTTTTTATTGCATCAATTGTTTTCATCTTCTTTATCTTGTTGCATCTGCAAAGAGAAAAATAAAGTGTAATGAGTGTATCTACATTGGTGAGAATAATGAAAATTGAATATGCATCAATGTAAATTGAACAAAAATGCACCATAGCAAGAAGTGACTCATAAACTATACACATGATTCCAAAACCAAGTCTCATGCCATTTTGCAATAAGTATTTTGTTAACGTAGTTCCATACTTTGTTTCCTACATGTTTTAAACCCCATTATAAGTCATAGATTTAAGAAAAACTATTTTTCGTTTTATTAATTATAAACTTAGAGAAGTAAAAAAACATAGATACTTACAAATTCCACAATTAATTTTTGATATGCCAACATATATGCACAACCCATATTTAACCCAATGTCAATCAATTCTTCTGATGGATTTTCTTTGTATGTTAGCACCTATTTGAAGACATTCAAAGATGGTTGTTGTAAAACAATTTAAAATATATAAAAATGAAACCTTGAGTTGTAATAAGAAAATATTAAGAATTGCTCACAAATTTTGATGGCAACACCTTTCTTCCGTATCATCCTGTTTTATGCGTTGAATGAGTTCCATTTTGTTTGCTTTTCTACAAGAAAATACTTGGAAATTAATATTTAATGATAAATCACTTTTTTATATGTACAAATTCAATCATGATTACATACATTTGAAGTATGTCGTTGTTGATATGGTTCCTCCTGTGATTCAATTATGTCCATTTCTTTCACCATCTCCTTGTACACCTTTTTGGACATTCCTACTAGCATGTTTCGCATATCAATTCGTTGATGTTCTGATATTTTCATAATAATTTTTGAAAAAAAAGTATTAAATTATTTTTATATTGATATATGAAAACTAAATAAAACAAAATTGATATTAATAAATTACTAGTTTGTAGTAATATATAACATATAATTCTAGAAAACCATTTTAACTAAGAATATTACCTTTTGAATGATTCTTTTTTGTGGTTGTATGTTTTTGCTATTACAATTATGGCATGTCTCATTGACCATTGCTCTAGAAACACTTCCTCTAGTTTAGATATAATTTGATTCTTGGAATCATTGGATTGTCTTTTGTATTGTAAGTGGAAAGTATGTCTCTATGTTTGTTCCACTATATCTGTCATAGTTTTGTAAAAATAAATTCTCCCTTTGATTAACCTCCAACACCACTCTAGATGAGCTAATGACCAATTCATCATCATTTACATCTTCTATAATTTTTCTTTTCATATAACAACACTGATCTTTTCCTTTATTGTTGTTCCATGTAGAACATTAAATATATATGAATTAATAGATTGTTTGAAACATTTTATCTAATATTCTTAAGTATATTATTAATGAAAAAACATATTGAATAGTATTTTTCCATTCGCCTGATTCATCCTTCTACAATTTTTCTATCAAGATTTTACACTCTTCTGCACTTTTATTAGAAATAATATTATCGACTTTCTTCATTTTGTGGCTTTGCATGACACACACTAACCAATACATATTAGTTAAACTCACATATAGTTCAAACATATTAATTTTGTAAAAAAAATTACAAAGAACTTGCCTTCTCTTATTTTTTCGTGTTAGCATTGTGTCGATCAATATTTTTGTTACTTGACAACTTATTAGACATTTTTGTCAATATACAACCCGCACCATTCAATTCAGAAGCCATTAAATATAGTTTATACATAAATCAAATAACTTTCAGTTAAAACTACTTATCGTAACCAGTGTGTTTATTTGAATCAATGCACTCGTGTGTTTAATCGTTAAATGCATTGGGCGTTTAATTGTTCAGCACTAGTAGCGACAATTAATTTTTTAAAAGAATTTTAAACTATGACGGTATGCTTTGTAATGATAAAAGCACCGCAATGACTTAACGGTGCTATCTGGCAGAGGCGTGTCAGTGTATTATATTACACCGAGAGCACTGATAAACAAACTAGACAAAATCGAAAGAGTTATAATACAATGGTATGTTATATTACACAGGGCACATTGGTCTATTATGTTACATTAGCATACCGTGAAACATACATCATTTTTTTAAATAGACGTGGATGACAGGGTTTGGATCTAATTCAATAAGTGATCCACCTACTTTACATGTCAAATGCCCTATATATAATAACTACACAAACCCATTGAATATAAAATGCCTAAAATGAAAAACCTTAAGTGTAAAGTGGTCAAGGGAGTTAAACCCAAAGGTGAAATTTTGTAGTCACATAAGTAAGAAGAAGGGTTTAAGGTAAGTATTGATTTTTTTCTTCTAAATTTTAATTAAATCTAAATAGGAACAGAGATCACAATTTTTTTTACTAATAAATGTAATAGTAAATTTTTTATTATACACGGTTTGTAATATTTTTTTCTCAATTTTGAATAAATCTAACATAAATTGTAAAAACTATTAAAAGTAAAATCAACAATAAAATTTAAAATTTTTGCTATGCAAGGATTTGAGTGAATCACCATACCTTTAAAATTATGTTCTATGGTTCCAAAAAAAATTCTACTCCACAGTGCTCTTAGTAAGTCTCTCTTGCAAATGATCTCTCTTTTAATTAAACGCTAACAGAAATTGTAAGAAAATTTATTAGTAAAATCAACAATAAAATTTAAATTTTTTATTATGTAGGGTTTTGAGTGAATCACCATACCTTCCAACTTCTGATCTTCTAAATAGTTCTGTTGTTGCACAATGCTCCTGGTATGTCTCTCTTGCAAACCACTCCCTTGAAATTTTGGGAAAAATATTTAAATATTAATAACTTTTTACTATTTAAAAGAATTTATGAAACTAGATTTCAAAAAATCAATTGTTGCTCATTTTTCAATTTAAAAAAATAAATATAAAAAAATTGCGCTTTTTTTTCCACTTAATTCGAACATCATTGCATTCAAAAGTAAATATCACCATTGCGTTTACACGTAAAGCGCACTAAAATTTCTAGGGTGCCAATTTTTTTTCAATGCACCGACATGATAGAAACCTTTTTATTTTATTTTTGAAATCCTGAAATGGTGAGATTAATATTTTAATGCAATGGTGTGGTTTGTATTTAAATGTATTGGTGTTGTAATTTTTATAAGAGCGCTGAAATGCCAAAATTAATTTTTATTTTCAAAACCCCAAAAACAGGTGCATACTAGTGTTGTTTTTATTTAAATGCATCGGTGTGGTTTTGTACAAGAGCACCAATACAACAACTTATTTTATATTTTTGGAATAAAAGAAATCGGTGTGGGTATTATTTAAATGTTCTAGTGTTATGATTTAAACACATCAGTCAAATTCATCTTGATAAGCGCACTTGTAGGGTTTAAAAGTTATCTGAAATTTTATTTTCACATAAAATGGCATATTCATCTCAAATTATCCTTTAGGATGCATCCACATGAATTACAGTAGTTCATAGTATATATTTTCTTCTTAAAGTCACCTTATTCTTGAAAAATGGTTTGAAAGCTATATTGAAATTCGGATTGTGAATATATGGTTCTCGAAATTAATTTTAGATATGTACACGAAATTTTAATTATGATTTTTCTCAAATGTAGGGAGAAAATATCAATAATATCAAATGGCCAATTCTTCAAGTTCCATCTCATTCCATATTGTAGATCAAATTCCTTCGTGAAGTTCTCCATTTCCATATCTAGTAAGTTCATATTTTATTTATATCTCAATTGTCTGATTGAATTTAGTTTTTTTGAATTCATGTCAATTTGGAAAAAAAATGTATCCAAAATTGCAGGATCTTGATGTTAAAGAAAGATGTAACTAGGTTCGGTTTTCATAATGACTTATAATTATGATTTCATGTAAAGAAGAAACAAATGTGTTTATTGTATTCCTTGCATCATGGGTTTCATGAGAAAGAAGTGTTTTTCATAGGTCAAAGACTTCTTCTTGATGTCTTTAGGTTTTGTTGTCTTGTTATGAATATAATTAAGAAGTCACTAAGTCATGTTACACATGTCAAATTTAAACTCCAAGACATTGTCACTATCTCTCTTGTAGCTAGCTAAAAGAAGGACAATATTCTCCTTAAGGTAATGTCGACATATCTCTAGGATGTCATGTCGGCCTAAATGGAAAGCATAAGTCACTATATATATATAGAGTGGCCTCACCTCATAATCGTCAAGAAATTCAAAAATCTTTGATTTGAAAACAATACAAATCTCAAAGAGAAGAAGATAAGGATATTATAGTGAAGAAGGAAGATGACTACAGGTGCATAAATGTCTTAAGGGTTCTCAGGCTAAGTTTGTCATCTAAGCGAAGGATCAAAGTCCATTATAAGAGAATGGCAGCTACAATTAAGGGATATATCAAGCGTTGAATGGTGATAAAAGAAGACTGAAGATAGAGAGGCCATATTGGACTGAAAGAAGAGATCAGTGAAGGTCGATAACTATGTCTAAGGTTACGAAGGAAAAAGGATACTGAGAATCTCCTAGTGTCTGTGCAATAATGGTGCGAAGAAGAACTAAAGTGATAGTGGCAAGAGATAGTGGAAAGTTTCTTGAAGAAGAATTGAGTTAATTATTTCGTCAAGGGTCTTGGTATTCGTCAATAAAAGAATCTATAATAAGAAATTGAGGGATTTTCCTCTCAAGAGGAGAGGTTTTACCCTATATTGGAGGCTACATCTTGTGTACTTTTATTTTGTTGATCTCCTTGTTTTGGTATCTAGTCGATGATTGAAGAAAACACTATAATAATAAGAAGAAGATAATTCCAAAAATTAAAAAGACATCTCAAGCAGTTATCATTGCCAGAAGAATCATCAATGTCATTTTTCCTTAGATTCTTCAACACTTGATTCAGAACCGAGTTAGGATGTAGAAAATATTCCTCCATTTCAAAAACGTCGAAAGATCTTATTAGGAAAAACATATTGCAAGCAATTGGTAGATGAGAATGGATAGTGTCTTCACCCTACCAATTGGAACATGGCATCTTCTAGCCTCAATCTTGGATCAACGATGGTAATAATTTTTTGGTATAATGTGATTTTAACAAACAATTTCATTGATGTGATTTCTAATATCATTTCTAAATTGTACTAATGATGTTCAATATTTTTTTAAATTACGATTCTAGTGATGATGAGTGAACCACCTACCACCTTTCGGTGCACCCCACTACAATGTCAAATAAAGAGAAGGTTTCATGAAGAGAAAGACTCTGAGAGGAAGCATAAAAATAATGGTTTAATCAACCACCCATTCATTTCCCACTACATCCAAATTCACTAACTAGGAATGCCCACAAAAAGAGTAGCTCTTTATCAGAAGTTGGCAATGGAGGAAATCAAATAGAGGTTGGTATGGATGATTACTTATGGGATACGACTACCATGGAGGAAATGGTTTTAGATGCATTCCAAAATGATGAGCTAGGGGATGATGCTCATATCACTGATACCTTATTTGAAATCTTGAAATTTGCTTCCACCACCCCTCTCTTTGGACCTAGTGGAAAGTCAAAGTCTACACAATTGGGGACAATGATTTTGTTGTACAACTTGAAAGCAATGTTTGGCATGAAAAATGCATTTTTCTTGGAAATATTGTGGTAATTCACTAGCATGATCAATAAAATCCCTTATATTTTAATTAATCTTGTCACACAATCAACATTAAAAATGGTTGATTTTATGAATGCTAAATATTAACATTGTACAATTATATTCCCCACCAAGTGTAGGTTATTTAAAGATAAGTTTGTTTTGAGTGATAATGTCTTGTCAGTTAGTTGCAAAGAGGCAAATCAATTGTTGAAAATGTTGGGTGTTGAGTACACATCATATCATGTATGTCCAAGTGATTATATTCTATATAGAGGAAAATGTGCAAACAAAGAGATATGTCTGAAATGTGGGCATGACAGGTACCGTAAATATAAAAAAATTGGTAAATCACATGGTCCTCATAATATATTGAGGAACATGACTATAATCTCAAGAATCCAAAGGCTCTTTTATTGCAAATAATTAGCTATGTTGCAAGGATAGAATTCCTCACACAAAAGTGAGTAAGGAGTTATCTGAATCCCAACAGATTCAATAGTCATGAATCATATAGAGGATACATGGCCTAAAGAATTCAAGGATGAAGTATGAAGTGTGAGACTCAGCATATCCATGGATGGCGCTAGCCCATATTCCCTCCAAAACACCAACTATTATGTTTGGCCTATAGTAGTGATCAACAAAAATATCCCCCCATAGTTGTGCATGTAGAATGAACATCTTATGTTGGCTCTCATAGACCCTAGTAGAATACAAGTGAAGAATATGGATGTCTACTTGCAACCATTGGTAGATGAATTGAAGGAATTATGGGAAGGGATACATGTGTACAATGTATCAAGACCCATTGCAGCATAGAGGAAGTTTACGTCGTATGGCATATGTGATTACACCATACATGATTATCTAGGCTTAGGAGTTTACTCTGGCAAAACACATTTTTTCATTTGTTTATATATGTAACAATATTGTTTCGCATATTAATTTAATTCATTGTAGTTGTTCTGATCTTCATGGTTTCTAACATGTCAACCTGTATACAATAATTTCATAGGTCTTGTAACAAAAAGATGTCATGGATGTAAATGTTGTTGACATTTTCTAAAGTCTAGGTGGTCTAACCACCTATGAAATCCAGTGTATGACTACTCTAGGGTATTTCTCCTAGAAGAACACCTTTACAGAAGAGAAACATCCACTTTCAATGGTAAACCAGAGAGAACACGAAGGATTGCAATAATGACACCAACTAAATGGCTTAGAGCATATGAGAGAGAGAAAGAGAAGAATTTTGCATAAATGTTCAATTCACTTGGGGACCCTGCATTCGATGATCCACAATTCTTCAACACCTATGTTGAGAAATTTCCAATTGTGATGAAAAGGAAATTTGTTTTTTATGAGCTCCCATATTGGGAGGATCTTAAGATTGCCCACTTACTCGATCCCATGCATATATTTAAAAATGTTTCATCTTCTTTATGGAGGCATATATCATCCAAAAAAAATGACACATTGGCTATTATGAGAGACCTTATTTCTTGAAAATAAAAAGAAACATTGGGCAAGACAAGAAACTAGAGGATAGGCTGGTCCCTCTAGGTCTTTCAAATAAGGTGATGTCCCATGGATTTTAAATAAAGATGATATTTCTTTGGAAAAGGAAGTTATAATAAGTGTGAGGGTTCTTTCTTTATATCGGTCTTCACTACAACGTTGCTTCACTATGGAAGATCACTTGTTGGGGCTGAAATCACATGACCATTTGAACCTTCTAACAATAGATATGTCATTTGTCCTGATGATGAGCTTGGTTTTAGACTCGAAATGTCGACCATATAAAAGATGAGCATTGTGGAAAATCCGTGCACCTCTCAGAAACCACACCACAGTAATATGCAATCCAAAACATGATTTTATTATTTATTTTTTATGGAATGGGATATTTTATAATTAATTTTTGTATAATTTACTATTTATTGTGTAGTGTGACTATACTTTGCTCGTTCATGGGTGTGTGAACCATGACTTCCCTAAATACCTATGACATGCCATATCTAAATTATTTGCATTTGTACGTTGGATCACATCAATGGAGATTCATATTTCTAACATTTTGTGGTGGCGTCAAGAGATAACTGATTATTTGTATGTTTGAGTAGGAATTGCTGACAAGTTTCATAGATTTGTAGTTTCATTTTCTAATTCACCTAGTAGAAGAAGTTGAATTAGTAGGGGTGTTTTCTTGTCATTGGATGTTCTGCTTAGAGAGGTACATGAAGAAATTGAAAGGTTTTGTTCGACAAAGTGATCTGAATTTAAACAAGAACACAACAAATTACAGATATAACCATAAATATAGAGATGCAATAGAAATAACACTTCCTTTCAGTAATATCAAATAATGAAATATGCTTACAAATAGAATGGAAATGAGACTAGCTCGAGTGATGGTGGCTTATCTCTGAGAAGAGATGTGTCGGCTACATGCCTCTAAATTGTGTTACAATGAGGCTCAAGGACCTTTTCATTATTGAACAATAAGATAAAATCCTAAATAACCAAAACCTTAACCGGAGGAGATGTAACACCAAGATTTTATGGGCCTCGTTGGGGTTAGTTGGGCAATCAATTTCTCGAGGCCTTAACTTGGTCATATTATCTATATTTGACGTGCATGATACCTCGTTGGAATGATCTCTTTGAGCACTACTACTAAAAATGTGATTTCTCTGAAAAACCCAGAAGAATATTTCCAAGAAAACGTTGTTTAGGGCCTCAAAATGGCTCTGGAAGTCCAGGACCTGAAAAACTGCCAAAAATAGTAAATTGTGCTACAATTAAGGAAATTGAAATAAATAAATAAATAAATAAACTAACATACCAATGGTGGGGGTCCAAGTGGAATAGGCAGGTGGCCTCGAGTATCCACCTGGATCATTCCTCCCCCCTTAGGAAGCAATGGTCTCCATTGCATTGAGTTCCTCCATGAGATGAGGAAACTTCTGTTGAACTTAGTCCCTAGTGAGCCATTTTCCTTGGTGCAGGAGTTGGCTAGCTTTGACAACTCCTTACAGTTGGCTCTTCTATTGGCGAGTGTTCTTGATCTGCATGTCCATGATCTAATCAGTTGAATCTTGCTCCATGCAGTCTGGATTTAACTCTATTGGTGTGAACTGTCCTGCAATGTCGGATGTGTTGAGTAATGGTGGAAAGTATGGCCGAAGGTGATTCACATTGAAAGTTGGGTGCAGACCAAGGAATGGAGGAATGTTGAGCTCAAAAAAATTATCTCCCATAGCCTTGGTGATGGTGTATGGTCCATATCGAAGTGAACGAATGTTGCGGTGGAGCCCATTGAGGTGCTCCTTCTGCAAATGTAACCAAACTTTGTCGCCCACTTAGAACTTGTGTTGCACCCGATGTTGATCATGCTGCTACTTGCACTTAGCATTGGCTTTGTCCAATATTTCATGAACCTATTGGTGGATGTGTTGAATGTTTTCAATGAAGCTATTTACCTTGTCGGCTTCGGACTGGACATGAGACGAATTTACCTAAGTCGTTGCACATGGTATGGCCACATCAATGGGACATAGGGGCAGGAATCCCAAGCTCACCTGAAAACATTTGCGGCTAGTCAAGCTGTGGAGTGCTCGATTGTAGTTATGCTGGACATAAGGGAGGCTCTCATCTCATTTGTGTGGATGCTTTGAGTTGTACATGCATAGAATGTGTACGATCATCCTGTTGACGACCTTTGTCTGGCCATCAGTTTGAGGATGGAAAGTTGTGGACTTAGGGAGCTTGGTGTCCAGTATCAATCAAAGAATGGACCAAAATGTACTGAGGACCTTGATGTCCCGATCTGACATAATAGACTGTGGATCCCAAAGTGTACCCACACTCATTCAAGGAAGAGTTTAGCAGTGGCTTCTGTTGTGATACGCTTCTTGTAGGCTGCCATAATGGTCGTCTTCAAGAATCTGTCTACGACCACAAAAGCACAGTTGTTTCGATGCTTAGTAGAAGGAAACGCTAACATGTAATCAATGGAGATGGATTCCCAAGGTCGACTAGGGGTAGTTAGCAGAGTATAGAGACCTTGCTTCTTGATGGTCAGTTTGGTAATGGCACAG
Organism: Pinus taeda; assembly: GCA_000404065.3. Taxonomy (NCBI): domain Eukaryota; kingdom Viridiplantae; phylum Streptophyta; class Pinopsida; order Pinales; family Pinaceae; genus Pinus; species Pinus taeda. Next base: position 66,587 of record APFE030741685.1, read on the forward strand.
CAGTGCAGGATTTGATGTACTTCCCAATATCCTGTCGAAGATTCAGCCGATAGAAATACTTCTACAGTACTACCATAGTTTTCTCGACCCTAAAATTCCAAGTGGCTCGACTTTAGTGCGCTTCCCAAATCATCTTCACACGCTCACTTGAAGGAACACAAAGGTGTCCTAGATGGCATAATAAAGCATCCTTGAGGTGAAAATATGGAACTTGCTAACCCTCCAAGAGCATATGGTATGTGTGGCCGAATTTTGGGTCTCTTTTGTAGAGAAGTGGCCAATCAGAAGTGTCGTTCCCACAAGAGTTGAGCATGGTGGTTAACACCATGATCGGTGGTCAACTAAGGCAGTCTACAACATTATTTTTCCTGCCCTTCTTGTAATTGATATTCAAATGGAACTGTTGCAGGTATGTAGACCACTTATGATGGTGATCATTTTGAAACTTCCCTTGCATCTATATGAACTACAGGGGTCGGTGGTCTGTGTGGATGATTGTTTCCTTCCCCAAAATGTAATGCTTCCATTGTCGATAGGCCTGCACAATGGAATACATCTCTTTGTCATAAGTGGGATACTTTTGGATTGTGTCTGAAAGTGTCTCACTATGATATACCACTAAATGCCCCTATTGAGTAAGGACTACCCCAATAGCATAGTCAAGGCATCTGTCTCGATCTCAAATGGTTGTTGCGAGTCTGGAAATGTGAGCATTGGTGTAGAGCAAAGGTGATGTTTCAACTCTGCGAATGCCTTCTGTTAATATTCATACCAAAAGAATTTTGTTTTCACTCCTCCTTTGTTGACTTGACTCAAGGGCCAAGTGATATGAGAGAACCCCAACATGAACCTATAGTAGAAATTGGTGAGACCCAGAAAGTTGTGGAGCTTTGTCAGAGTGGATGGGGCTGGCCAATCTCGAATGACTTGGATCTTGGTTGGATCCATATGCACCCCTAGTCATCAATAATGTATCCCAGATACTGAACCTGGATCACGCCAAAAGTGCATTTCTCCAAATTGGCACACATCTTGTGTTGTTGCAGTGTTTGGAGAACCTGTTGGATGTGGTGGAGGTGCTCTTCCCAACTCTGGCTGAAGATCACGATGTCATCCAAGTATACCACTACAAATGACTTGGTGAATGGCCACAAGATGTCATCCATCAGCCTCATGAAGGTTTCAGGAGCATTCGTCAACCTGAAAGGCATAACCAACCATTCAAAAAGGCCCTCCTTGGCTTTAAAGGCAATCTTCCACACATAAGAGGGTTCGATTGGTACCCGGTGATATCCGAACTTCAAGTCGATCTTATGGAAATATTTCCCCCCTTGAGTTGGTCCAAAAGGTCATCAATCCGTGGGATCGGGTACCTATTCTGGATAGTGATCTTGTTCAATGCCCGATAGTCAATAAAGAGGCTCCAAGTCCCATCCTTCTTTTGTACCAACACAATCGGGCTCCCACAAGGTGATGAAATTGACTGAATGTGACCTTTCTGCAGAAACTCCTAAATTTTCCTATTGATTTCATCGGTTCTCCATAATGGAGCATCGATAGATTGGTCCATTGGGTAACAACACACCTGAGGTCAGATTGAGGGAGTGCTTGACTTGATAGTACAAAGGCAACCCTGTGAAAGAGGTGAAGGTGTCCTTGTACTCCTCCATGACCTTTTCCATCTATTTTTGTCATGTGGAGGGGCCTTATCTAGAGGTCGTGACCACCATCTTCTTCTTTCTTTGAGGGCGTATCATCAAGAAAACAAACTTTGCAGTATTTGAAATGAGCTTATTACATTGTTTTATAGTAACTATAGAGATGGCGGTGGGCGGTGATACCTCCAGTATCCTATACAACTTATTTCCCAATGTAACAATAACAGCACGAGGCCTTGACTCATACATAGCATGTCGCTTCCACAAGTATGGTTAGCCTAATAATACACCACAAATATCAAGGAGAGAAACATCATATAATTCCTCATCAGTGAAGGGATTGATGCTATATGGAAGGCGACATTGTTGGCTCACGTGCAGCTCTTGTCCTTGGTGAAGCCACCCAATGTTATATGGTTGTGGGTGTGATGTGGTCATTAAGCCCAACTGCTTCACGACCTCTGTTGCAATGAGGTTCTTTTGGCTCCCGCTATCGACAATGAACTGTAGTGGGGAACCCTTTACCCACATCTGGGAGTGGAAGAGACACTCCTCCTCCTCTAGATCAATAATCTGCTTCCCTTTGTCATTCCCCTTGTCAGATTCTGACTGAGAGTAGGAACATGCATCTAATTCTGAATCCCTCAGCTCAGCCACCAGTGACTACTTAGTCCGACACTGACTTGTGTTGTGGGTTGAGCTCTTATGGAACTCACACCACTTTCCCGTGTCCTTCTTCAGCTTCACAGTGTTGTCCTTTGCTTGTGGCCTTGGCGGGTTGCCCTGAGTCATCCCGCCTTGGCTTTTTCCTTTGTTCTGTGGTTTGGGGGCACCTTTCCCTTGCTTCGGATTCACAGATCCAAAGTATCGCTTCTTCTATTTAAACTTCTGCTTGATCTTGATGGCATATCGATATACCATGCCAAGCGAGGAGATGTCTAAGAACTCTATATTGTCCTAGATGTATCTATGTAGGCAGTCGTGGTACTTGAGTATCAAATGTTTCTCAGAAGCCTTGATACCCAACTTCGTGTGAAGAGTATGAAAAACATTGGTAAACTCTGGCACATCTTGGTCCCTTCCCTGTCACAGTGTGGTCCACTTTATGTATTTGTCCTTGTAGCTCCCAACAGGGTAGTACTGCTCCTTGATGGTGTCCCAGAATGAATTACAAGTGGCAGCGGCTAAAAACAGTGAGGTCGTACGTTCATCCTTCTGCTCACAATAGGTTTCCCACCAGTCCTTAACGTGGGGGGCAGCGTTGAGAAGAGAAAAAGTAATCTTTTCTAGGATAGAAAAATCATGAATTGAAAAATATCCTTCTAGAATATTCAACCATTTATCTATGGCATCTGCATTTATTTGGCCCTAAAATATGGGAATGTCAAAGTTATCCACCATCACATTCCTTTGTTTCTCAAGCGCTTCCTCGAGCAATATTTTGATAGGATCTCCTGCTCCCTAGTCTTTCTTTTCTTCCCCCATGGGAGGTCGTTACGATTTACAAGGCTAGTCTTGCAAAGGTTCGACCAGTTCGAGCCCTAACTCCTTATATCCTGACCTCGTTAAGGACATGCAAAGAAAAATAGAGAAAGAGCATTCTACTCTGATACCACAGAGCCGAATTTAAATAGGAACGCAACAAATTACAGATATAACCATAAATACAAAGATGTAGTAGAAATAATATTTCCTTTCATTAATATCAAATAATGAAATATGCCTACAAACAGAATGGAAATGAGACTAGCTCAGGGGATGGTAGCTTATCTCTGAGAAGAGATGTGGTAGCTACATGCCTCTGAACTGAGTTACAATGAGGCTCAAGGACCTTTTTATTATTGAACAATAAGAGAAAACCCTAAACAACCAAAATCCTAACCCGAGGAGATGTAACACCAAGAGTTTATGGCCCCCATTGGGGTTAGTTGGGCATCCAACTTCTTGGGATCGTAACTTGGTCATATTATCTCCCTTTCACGTGCATGATACCTCCTTGGAAATATCTTTCCAAGGAATACAACTAAAAATGTGATTTCTATGAAATCGTCTACATGAATATTGACAAAAAAAACGTTGTTCAGGGCCTCAAAATGGCTCCATAAGTTCAGGACCTGAAAAACTACCAAAAATAGTAAATTTTGCTACAATTAAGGAAATTGAAAAAAAACTAACAGAACAATGGTGGGGTCCAAGTGTAATAGGCGGGTGGCCACCAATATCCACTTGGATCACAAAGGGAAAAACCTGAGGGGTCTATGGAAGAGGGGTATATATCATATGGGTCTTTCTATTATGTCATTGAGTACATCAAGCAGATCGACAACACACCCAGTGTGGCGATTTGGGAAGCTTCTCCGAATGAATGGAAAAAGGTGCATGATAAAGAGTAAGTGGATTATCATTTGTCAAAATTATACATAGTAACTATTCACATTGAACTTCATATTAATGCACATATTGATCTCATGTGTACTATATATGTTGGTTTGATTTCATCATTGAATTCAAAAATTGAAGCCATCAAAAAATTCATTCTTTACAAGATGGACATGATACAATCATGGGTCACTTTTTATGAGCATAAAAGGAGGAAATGGGATCATGATAGGAAATAATTCAAACAGTGAAATGGTACAAGTGTGACTTATCTTGATCATTTAAAAGAAAATATTCCAATGACATGCCCTAACAATTGGTTTGTTGATCAAGTCAGATAGAAATGCGGTGCATCTAGTCGTTACCTGTGTGTTCAAGAGGATGTGCTAAACATAGGGATTGGGTGAAATAATTCAGTAATAATCTCTTTCTATTTTAACTTAATATTGCACCTTTGAATTGTAACATCTATAAATATTTTATATTTTTAATTATGTTTGGGTTATTAGACACATGACATTGTGATTTTTTCACTTTTTTATAGGTGCATTTGTTCCCATCTATGTGGGCATATAGACATCATTTTCACATGAATAATGTCGATGATGGATGCATGACACAAGGTTGTGGAATGGAAGTCAATTTCGACAAATCTAGTGATCAAAATCTAATACAAGGGACATTATGTTACGTCGGAAAGATACAAGAGATCATTCAAGTGGACTTCTCTTCATTCCAATGTGTTATTTTAGGTGCAAGTGGTGGGACACCTTTGATTAGAATAATGTAAAGGAAGATCACGATAGTGAGCTAATATCTATCAGCTCTAGAAATATGTGGCATGAAGCTAGGGAGCCTTATGTTTTCCCATAATACTGCAACTAGGTGTTTTTTTAACTAGGTGTGTTGGATAGGGATTGGTGGTTCGTATTAAGACATGATCCTAGATCAAAACATATTTTTGAGAGAAACAATGTTATCATGCCAAGCGAGGAAGTAATCAGGGTGATGACAATGGAGAGTGATATGTACCTGTGTTATTTCATCATTTATACAATTGTTGTATGTTTTTGTTTTCTTTATTTCGCTAATTATCTTGATTTTTTATTCGCCTCATTGGCATTTTATATAATTGGTAAGTTTCAAAAACGTTTTTACATGTTTTTTTGCAGTGGAAACATTTTTACACTTAAAACTAACTATTTCAAATTGTGTACAATATCTATTATAATAAGGATTCAATGTCACAGTCCTTCTCAAATAGGAAAATGAGAAGAATATAAGCAAAATGAGAAAATAGTAAATTTAGAAACAACATTGAATATTTATTCTTAGTTTAGATACTTATCGGTTTATTAATCAGTTGACATGTTTTTTCTTCTTGTTTAGTTAAAAATCAATATAGATCATGTAGTGATTACTCTATGAGGACTTCAAAAATGAAAAAATTGTGTATTAATATGTAAGATTAAATTCTTGACATGAGAGGTAAAGTCATGTTTACTATATTTAAATTTCAGTTCTTGCAACATTATGTAAACTAAAAGGAGGTCTTATACATGTATAAAATGTTGATTACATATTTGTATGGACCATAAGGGAAGCAAATGGGCTTACAAGGATTCATGAGAGGTTTTAATTTCTTCTTCATGGATAATGGAACATTGTTTACTTTTCTTTTCAATGGTGATTATAAATGTAAGTTGAATTAATAAATATTTTATGGCTAAGAATTAAATGATAAATAATGTTATGGTGATTAAGAGACATTCATATGACTTTCTAATTGACTTGGTGGCACATTATTCTTTCATATTTAGATTATGTAAAATAAATATCTGTTTTTATGTATTTATAAGTAAATCATTTAAAGCATACATGTCTTTATCATTGTGAACATGATGTAATATTAGTTGGAAGAAATGTGAAAACATGAATTTTAGTGACTATCTTGTGATATGTATGTGGAAAAAATAATATTTCTTGAGTTGTTCATTAAGAAATAATCAAATATTTTATTTCTCAAAAGTTTAAATCTAATATATTATGATTTTTTTACTATTTAAATCATATTTATTATTAAGAAAAGATAAATTTAAACCACTAAAATAGAAAATAAATAACCAAAAGAGCACCAAATGTTATATCTTTATTACTAGAAAAAAGCTCACTTCCCTCTTTAAGGGAGAACTCCTAATAGAGAAAATCTCAACTAGAAGTAACTTCAAAAGTTGTATTTTACATTTCTTGATCCTCATCTTTAGAGAGAGAAACTTCTAATTTAAATTGGTAAGAGTTTCTATAAATATTAAATTTTAAATTTCTTGAAAATATCATAACTTTAATGATAAATTAAATTTTTTATTAAAATAGGATTTTTTAAGTTATATTAAATATAAATTAATTATAAAAATATTTGACTTAAGTTTTTTGAATTTAAAAATAGATTGAATTTTATAAACGAATATAGATATATCTTAACAAGGATGTACGAAGAGTCGAGAGGGATCAAATTTCATTATATGAAAATCTCTTTTTAGAATGTAAAACTTGAAAAATGGTATACATGTCAAAAGATTTAATCTATTTTAGTGATTGATAAATATGTGATTAAAATGGATGTAGAGTATTATATTTTTATCTCTATATATAGATTGACCGTATTGTAATTTTTCATTGGTTAAATTGTGTTTTTGAATAATTTTTTATTATTATTATTATTTTATATGAAAAATTGAATGAGTTACACATTCTCATCTTATTGAGAACTAACTAAATTATTTTACCTCTAATTATTTTTTCCTTGTGAGTATTGAAACATTTTATCAATTAGGTTAGAATGAATGTGAATGAAATATCTAAGCAATATAAAACTATTTATCGTAATTTTACAATCATAGTTTCAACCATACTAAACTTTGTAATCTATAAAAATATATCTGCATTTTTTTAAAGTTATTTCGCATGCAATTTCATATATATATTTTTTTATATAAGTTCACCAATATGTTGGGTTGTGTTAGATTCTTTCCACGACTAGCCCACATAGTTAACCGGGGGGTTAGAAGGGGGGCGGAGCCCCCCCCCGGTTGTGCCAATTGTGTGGCGGGGGGAGTCATAGGGGGTTTGAGGGGTGCAAGTAACCCCACTCTATGGGGTTCGAGGCAACATCCCAGAAAAGTTTGGTTTTGGACCCTATATTAGGTTGGGCAGACCTACCTATGGTTTTGTGCATGTTGTTTCACACATGGTTTTGAACACGATGGTTTTTGGTCCATGGTTTTGGACATGATGGTTTTCAGTCCATAGCATTGGATGCTTCAACATGTATAAATATGTATTGTAGCATTGAAAAGAACATAATGAAAAATCAAGCTGGTAGTCCCGATTTTGGGATCCAGGGGAAGATCTCTATGTGTATGTGTTTTATGTGTTATACGCTCTCGCATTGTTTATTTTATGTGTTTTAGGATTCGTATGCAGGAAATTTCTGTACGTGGTTAAAACCTGCATTTGGTATCATAGTTGTTTTGGCTTCAAGGGGACGCCTTTGTTGCTGAGGGGTTTCGCTCGGGCCTGTGGTAGAACCTGCTCAGTGGGAGATCTACAAGATCGATTCTGGTGGTGAAAGAAGATGGCGAGTTGTGGAAAGATAGAGATCGAGAAATTTAATGGCCAGAGTTTTGAGTTGTTGAAACTCAAGATGGAGGATCTGTTGGTGGATAAAGATCAGTGGATCGCGGTAGATTCGGGTACTAAACCAACGAGAGTGTCTGATGAAGAATGGAAGAAATTGGATCGACGGGAAAAGAGCACAATACAATTGTGTGTCTCGGATTCAGTATTGTTGAATGTATCAGGGGAAGCTACGGCGAAGGCTTTATGGGACAAGTTAGCGACTTTGTACTAATCTAAGTCTCTGGTGAATAAATTATTCTTATGAAAAAAGTTGTATAACTTGAGGATGAAAGATGGAGACTTGGTGACAGAGCATCTAAATGTGTTTAATACTGTGGTAAGTCAGTTATTGTCTGTTGATATCAAAATTTTAGATGAAGATAACTGCATTAGTTTGTTGTGTTCTCTACCAAATTCGTGGGATAGTCTGGTTATTGCAATAGGTAGCAATGCAACTGCATTGTAGTTTGATGAAATAGTCTCATCCTTACTAACGGAGGAGATGAGACAGAAAAATATGGAGAGCCAGAATGGTGATGTCTTTTTTGTACGAGGACGGTCCCAGAATAGAAACAAAAATAAGTCATCAAGTGGGAGATCTAAATCTAGAGGGAGATCTAAATCTCCGGGAAAACCTATATGCTATAAATGCAGAAAGGAAGGGCACTACAAAAGGGACGCTATATCTAAAGCTCCTGACAAAGGAAAGGGATCTGATGATGCTCCTTCTGTAGAGGCAAAAACCACCTTAGATGAAGGTGGGGATGTGTACTTGGCTTCTTCAAGTACACCTGTATATCATGAGGCATGGTTGATTGACTCAGGTGCATCCTTTCACTTCACTCCCCATAGAGAGTGGTTCTGCCAGTATGAGAAATACGATGGTGGTGATGTCTTCTTAGGGGATGATAGGAAGGCTAGAATCATTGGTCGCGGAAAAGTAAAGTTGAAGTTGCAAGGTGGAATGGTTAGAACACTTCTGGGTGTTCTACATATTCCTGCATTGGCGAGAAATCTGATTTCTGTAAGTAAGCTGGACGATGCAGGTGTAAAAACAGTGTTTGAGAAGGATACCTGCAAGATCATTCAGGGAGCACTGGTATTGATGTGGCGAGTTCGGATTGGAACTCTGTACAAGCTGCAAGGGAGCACTATTGTTGATGGGTCCAATAGTTCTGTTTCTGAAAGTGGAGCAGAAAATCTAGTGGTCTTTAGAGAGAAGACCATGTTGTGGCATCAAAGGCTTGGACATATTGGAGAGAAGGGCCTTCAAATACTTCATGGTAAAGGTATGGTAGAATGTATGAGTAATAGCTCTCTGGATTTTGATTTCTGTGAAAATTATGTATAGGGGAAGCAGAATCGGGTGAGTTCCCCCTCTGGTGGTAAGAGGACGAAACAAATATTAGAGCTTGTGCACATTGATGTGTTTGGACCTGTGAAAGTTCCATCACTGGGTAAGTCTGTGTACTATGTATCATTTACAGATGGCTTCTCAAGGAATACATGGATATATTTCCTTAAGAAGAAATTTGAAGTCTTTGACAAGTTTAAAGAATTTAAGGCTCTGGTGGAAAACCAGACAGAGAAGAAGATAAAGGTGTTGAGGATAGATAATGGTGGAGATTTTTTTGATAAGGAATTTGAAGAATTATGTAAGAAGTTTGGTATAGCATGGCAGAAGACTACTCCATATACACTTCAGCAAAATGGATTTGCATAAATAATGAACAAGATGTTGATGGAAAGGGAAAGAATCATGCTCAGTGGTGCCAGGTTAGGACAGGAATTCTGGGTAGAGGTGGTGGAGACAGCATGTTACCTGGTCAATAGATCACCTTCATCAGCGTTGGAGGATAAGACTCCACAAGAGGTATGGACTAGTAACAAGCCCTCTCTTTCACATATGAGGGTATTTGGATGTGATGCATATGTACATGTTCCAAAGGAGAAATGAACCAAGTTGGATAGTAAATCTGAAAAGTGCATCTTTATTGGGTATAAGGATGGTTTAAAGGGTTATAATCTTTGGAACCCAGTAACAAGGAAGGTTGTGTATAGTCAAGTTGTGGTGTTCAGAGAGGTGAAAGATGTTATTAAACATGAAGTCCAACCAAAGGAACCTGAGAAGATAGAGTTTGAGCTAAAGGAGGAAGAATCAGACTCTACAACAAAGGAGGAATCAGAAGATGAAGAGCCACAAAATATGGGTGTAAGAAGATCAGTTCGAGAAAGAAAGCAGCCAGAAAGGTATAGTCCATCTACTTTCTGTTCAAATTTTTCTTTATTTATTAGTGATGATGATCCTAGAACTGTGAAGGAAGCAATAGATTCAAAGGATGGAAAACTTTGGAAAGAGGCCATGGTTGATGAAATGGCATCTTTGCACAAAAATGAGGCTTGGGATCT
>APFE030741691.1:0-24615 GCA_000404065.3 Pinus taeda
AAAAGTCATTTGGAGTTATATTAAGGGAGGAAAAGGAGGAAAAGATCACATTCGATTCAATTCTTTCATGAGCAGATTGAGAGAAGGAGAGCAAGAGAGCAAGGGAGGTTTCTGGAAAGTGAGCTGCGGAGTATCAGCAGCGGAGTTTCAGCAGCGGAGTAACAACAGCGAAGTTTCAGCAGGGCAGTTTTTCAGCAAGGTTGAGTTTCAGCTAGGCTGAGATAAGTTGTAAAAGGTTGCTTGCTGATTTTTGTTGAATATTTCTCTTACTGTAAAAAGACATTTTTCAGAAATAAAGAAGAGCTCTCAAACTGGTTTTCCCCAAGAGTTGTAAGGGGTTTTTCCAGGGTCACATTGACCAAAAATATCAGTTAATGTGTTTTAATGGCTGTTTATTACTGCTGATTTTTATTTCTGCAATTTCCAGCATTCTGTAAAATTTCCAGAATTTGTGTTTTCAGCAAATTTATTTTTTTCAGCTTGTTGAATGCATGGTTATGGGAAAGGGCATTTAACTACATGGGAGAAATAAGGAGAAACTGAAAACCGGGGTGGGAAAACAGAAATTTTTACAACTTGATAACAATTTGTGAAGTATTTTTACTTTTTCTTAGTTAGCTTATACTTCTTCTTATTATTATTAGTGCATATGTGTGTGCTTCATCAAATTGCTACCAAAACAAAATAACAAGAACACAAAGTTTGCCTCTCTGCCAAGGATATACCCTCTCCACTCTTGAGAGGTAAACCCTTTGTAAGTTTTGTCTTATTGAAGCTTCTTATTTGAACAATTGCCAAACCCTAGACCCTTGACTAGGATGTCCTCCAAGCATGAGTCAAATCCTTCCTCTTTCTGCACTATCACTTCCAGCACATCTTTCAGCACTTCTTTCGGCACTTTGTCTTCAAGCACTTTATCTTCTAAGTTAGGAAACCCTAGAATATTAGGGCTTCTCTTCTTTGCTATAAAGAGATCTTTCGTCACCTTTCTTTGGATAACTTGTGGACCATAATACACAACTGAAGGAGGTTGCTTATGTTGCTGCCCTAAATAGTAGTCAAACCCTTCCAGCACCTTGCACGTGTGACTATTTCTAACCCTAGAAACATCCCTTTTCTTCCTTAGATTTGTCCCTTCTTCCTTCGCTTGTGAGCCCACCTTCAACACTGCAGTAGGAGACTTTTGTTGACCTATTTGTTAGCCCAAACCATAAAGAAAATACCACTGCAACCTTGTTGTTATGGCCACAGATTTGTCCTTCAATTCTTCGCACGTGTGGCTGTAGCAGCTTCAGATTTCACCTTTTTCCCTTCGCTGTTTTCTTTCCTTCCTACATTTCCCTTGTAGCCCTCTCTCTCACCTTTTTCTTCGACTTACTTCGTCCTCCTTGCTTGCGGATTTCAGAGATATGATTGTGTCCAAATGAGGAGTAGACAACCTCTATTTATAGAGGTCTGTCCCTCCTCCTTTAAGCCAACTTGACAATCTCTTAGGCCAACTTGTCGTTGCATTATATTTCAACATTTATTCATCGTTTTTACTGCTTGTAGACTTCGTTGCTACTAGGAGAGGATTTGGCTTGCCTTGGAGGTATTTCCATGACCTTGTATTACATCATACATGATGTAACATGCCCTCAAAAGGTCTCATCATAATTACATTTTGACTTTGACTCCCTAGAAGCACTTCAAAATGTGCTTGACCTATTTCAATGAGCAAGAAACCCATTGACAAATAATATCAAAATAAATTCTCTTTTCTTAAATAAGTACAAATATCAAAATTACATATATTAAGACCGAACCTAGTTACATCTTCTTCAACACTTCTTAGGGTTGGCCAAGTTCATTTTGGGCCTCTATTTCTCTCTTGGTCGTGGACGTCAAAGAGGCTTTTCCTCTCTTCTCCTTCCTCGAAAAATCTGCATTTTGTTGAGCCTTTGTGGGCCTCAAATTGCAAAAAATTTCAGCAAAGAAAGGTCTATGGCTCAAGCCTAAATTGTGAAGACTTTCCTTGGATTTTAGAGAAGACTTCATAGTTTTCTCCTTCTTGTAATAACTAATAAAATTCTTGATCTTGGGAGCATGGGTTTTACCCTTTGGTATCTCTATATTTCCATCTTTTGGAGAGGATTGGCATTGTTGTGATTTTGTTGGTTTATTTCATTTTGCATGCATATGATATATTGTGAAATTAACACAACATGCATCACACTCATTTTGCATGCACTTTAATTTAATTTGCAACAAATTTCAAATCTTTTCACTTTCATACCAAGTTAAAACTTTTGCATGCAAGTATTTGTGAATCTAATTTGTCATGAATTTTGTTCCAGATCTACTTAAGCTTCACCTTTGAGTACATCTCACATGCAATCAAGTTTTTGGGCAAAATCTAAAGCAACATTTTACTTTATGTCAAGCAAATAACTTTCAAGTTAAAAGTTAGATTTCCATTTTCTTGTTAGTTTACTTTTATTGTACAAGTCCCAAGCCTCACTAAAATTTACCTCCAACTTAAGTTGGTTGAATAGACATTTTTAGTGACCCTCTATCTCTATGGACTCCTCACTGTGAGACCAAAATCTTTGGGCGAGGGTGAGGTCAGAGAAGTAGCAGTTCAATTGCAATATTGCTTTAGAGTTTAATTAATAAAATAAACCAAGAGCATTTTTCATCACATTTAACTTACTTGCAAGTTTCAAATTTGTGTTTTCTTGATGGTTTAGAGTCTCACGTGCAACATCATTTCCTATTTTCAAGAAGCAATTCCTTTCATGCAAGTATTGTAATCTCCTTTTTAACAAGTTAATTTTCTTGTACTTGGAACATTGTCTACTTTAGCAAGCTCCATTTCTAATGATCGTCATGTTCATGAATGGTTGATGAGCCACATTTCCTTTTCAGGTACTCTTATTTCATGTTGCAAGGCTAATTGCATGTTTTAACCTTCTAATCTTTCTACCATCTTGTTTATATTTAGATCATTAACTGTGAATATTTTAGCAAGATATTTTCACATGCCTTGATTCATCAATTTGTTTACTTTAAAAACATTTGTGTGTTTTGCATCTTGTGCTAACAGTTTCTTGTTTCATTTTTCAAAGTTACTTTGTTTTCATTATTGGAAGCATTCCATCTTTACTTTGAGTAAATGTATCTTTTATTTTGTTGAGCAAATTCTTTATAAGGCACTGGTTTTATGGTTTCCTCATGTTAATAATTTTCATTGTTATTGCTCATATCATATTTTGTTCATAGATCATTAAAAGCAATCCATTTTCACTAGAACACTCTCCTAAAACCTCATACCACTTTTAACTTAACTTTTCATTAGGGACCACCCCCCTTATAGCTAACCTAGGAGAGCTTAAACGAAGAGAGTCGGGAACAGTGTGACAGCTCCTCCTCTGAATTCCCTGCCACAAACCACACTTTTTGGGGTTGAAGGCTTTTCTCACTAACTTGTAGATAGATGTAGGCAGCGGTAGTAACAAGCCCTATTCTTGCAATTGCTTGGACCATTTCCTTGTAATAAGGAGAATGAACAACATGGAAGGGAATTCCATTGGCAAAAAGAAATTTGCCAATTGCATCATCTGTGTCATCTTGATCTAGAACATTGTACGTCCCAGACACTGTAGCACCCATTGCACAAGAACGAGATTCACCAATAGAACCCTTTGTCTTTTTTGATGAAGTATTAGATGGAAGCATATTCGTGCATGGATCAACATTTTTGCTAGAAAACAGTGATTTTCCACAAGCTGCCCTTTCTAGCCTCCAAAGTTGCTCTCTTTGAGCTGGATTCAGGTTCTTTGAGGGACACATATTGACTCCTTTACCTGTAATAGCCAAATATGTTGGTTCACCCTGGTATAGCTGCCAACAAAGTGATGCCCACAAATATTGCAGACCCAATCACATGAGCCACCACCAGCTTTTGGATTTTCTTTTGGAAGTCTGGTTACATAGATTAGAAGCGGTTTTAGAGGATTAAATGTCCCCTTTACAATTTTTGTCAGATCTCTTGGTGGGCCTTCAAAATCTACACCATGCAAAGGCCTATTATGATTTCCTTCCCCTCTAGGACTACGTTCAATTTCTTTTTGTGACCTCTAACTCAAAATAACTCTGATTCATAATTGTAACTTGTAGGTTGCAACAAAGGTTTATAAATAATAAATTTGATTCTTGAGTTGATTTAAAAAAATTTAAAACAATATATTATAAAATTATAAATTATAAATATTAAATTTTATTTTTAATAAAAAACAGACATTTATCATTAATGCAAATGCGGCTATTTGATTTTAAATTACAGTGAAAAATTAAAAATTAAAAAAAATTGCACAAGCCTGAGGCATTACAGTTTACTTACTGTGCATTGTGCATTGTGGATGGCACCGATGGGCTAAGACTCCATAGGTTGTGGGGCCGTCGGTCGACTCAGGACTGAGTGCAACGGTTCAAACTTCATTGTTCAGCAAGAAGATTCGATGTTCAACATTTAGAAGTGAGTTGGTCGGACGAGAGGAGTGGTCAATAGGATGAAAGGAGGAGGAAGCTGGTGAGCGACTGGCGACCGAGCGGCGAGCGATGGCAGCTGGCGGTTCACCGAGTCAGCGGGCAGCTATGGCGGCTGGTAGTTCACCGAGCCAGCGGTGGGCCGATGGTCCGAGTCGATGGGCAGCAAGAGGAGGAAGTTGTTGGCAGAGGTCGAGCGGCGAGCGATGGCGGCTGGCTAGCAGAGGTTCACCGAGTCAGCAGGCGATGGCAAGCAAGGTTCAGCGAGAGGACGTGTATTGGACTCTTGGTGATGGCTGGCAAGCAGCGTTCAGCATTCAGCGATGGACGAGAGTGTGAAATGAACATTGCAAATAAACTTTCAAGTTTAGACCCTTCCCTATTCATTGAAATTCAGATTTTTTCGTTTTATTAAAAAAAATTGCGATCTTTTTGTCTAGGGAAACGACCCCTCACAACCCGCTTCCCTTAGGAAACGACCCCAATTGGTGGGTTTGACCCCGAAAATCGAGGAAACAACCCTTTACAAGTTTCCGCCAGTACCCTGCTTTTTGGGAGTGTGGGGAAATGACCCCCTGTTGTCCCCAAGTCCCTAAAACGCGAGGGAGCTAGGAAACTCGACCCCCAGGTGGGGGGACGTGACCCCGTGGAACACTGCTTTCAACCCAAGTAGTCTATACCTCATTAGGAAACATTGAAGCATAAAAACTATGGTTGAAGCAAGAACACTGACAGCTTGAAGACTTAATGTGTTAAAATACACAGAGGTATTTAATAATAATAATTTATTAATATATATAAAATGTACAAGTGATGAATGTTACAATGAGGACCCGCATTTATATACCTAAGCAGTGTCCTTTCGTGAATGGGCTGTCTTTTGGACATGCCTTTTCACTTAACTTAATTGCTATTTAACCTAATTAATCATTGATTATTTAATATTTATATTTATTTTATTGATTTACTTGTTATGAATTATATTCATAACATAGCCCCTTCCTTCAGAAGCTTTGTCCTCAAATCTATATCGTTGGCAATTGTCTTTGTCGTTGTCGTCTCGGCATATGGAAGGTGGGAGGTCTCCGTTACTGGTGGCTCACTAGTTATTCTATTTTGAGTCCAAGGTTGTCTCCCTTTTCCCTTTTTTTTTATTTTAGAGTTTATTTTTTTTAAAATTTTTAAATAATAATATATATATATTTTATTAATAAAAAAATTAATATAATTTTTATTTTATTTTTAATAAAATTAATTAATTATTGGAAACTATATATTAATTATAATATAACATATAACTATATAATTAAATTCTATATAATTATAATATATATAATATATAAATAATAGTTTTGTTCTTTTCTTGTTAAGAGATTTATATATATGTAGTTTCGTTTTTATTTTATATGAGGTACAACGTACGACGGCTGAGCGAGACTAGTTGCAACGTTTGACTGAAAAATGCATCGGACGGGTTTGCATAATTGCATCGGTTGACCAAGTCTTTTGGTGCCCGATGTGAAGAGAATTGTCGTTTTGAACTGACGTCGTTGGAGCCACGGGACAGGTCAGAACGGGTCCAAACAGGGGCAACACCAACAGAGAATTGGTGTTGGCCGAGAATGCGGTGTTGGCATCGTTGAACTGGATATGAAGAATGTGGTGTTCATCGATGACCTGAAGTCTATGTGCGAAGCAATATCCGTCCAACTCCATTGAGATCAAGCTTTCGAAAGGGATGAATCGGATTACGAGTTGCTAAAGCCGATCTTGTTCTTGCGAAATGTGAGCGACCTGGACGATGTGAGGCCGGCGATTCAGACCAAACATGACATGCCCGTTCGTGCCATTGTGGCAGAAGAGAGTTAACTGATCACAGTTCAACAACCCAAAGAAAAAAACGTCGCAGAAAATCAAGTCACGTATTATATGCAGATGCATTGGAATTACATCTCCCACGATCTCCCATGATTTTGCAGAGGAATCGTATATTCCAACCATGGTTATGTTGGTGTGACTTGAAGGCCCCATTATTACCACATTACAGATATCTGCTCCATTGTTATTGTTGGTAGCCTTCCCTTCCGAGATGGCCCACTCACCGATACTTGCAATGTGATCTTCATAAGGGTTGGGTTGTCCTTTTGACAATTTGCAATATTTTACATGTTCATCTGAGTCTGCTTGTGTGTCTTCAACCTTAATATATGCTCCTGTATTCTTTCTTATGGTTTTGATGGTATTGCCACCCTTACCAATCACCCCTGCAATTTTATCATTTGGACGCCGTAGCCGAATAGAAAACTCCTTGGGGCTTTTCTTGAATGCAGAATTCCCAAAATTTGAAGAAATGGGAAGAGCAGGGTTGCTAAAAGGTCGTGCACTTAGGGATTCACTACCATATCCTCGCAGTCCTGGTCAATGGGAGGCATAACCAAGAATTGGCGCACCTGAATTGTGATGAGCAAACAATGAATCTCCTTGTGGAAGATAATTTGTCGGAGTAAAGGCAGGCACACCTGAAGGAACAAGTGAACTTCGGTTCGTTGCACTTAAAATATCACTCCAAGGAATTTGCTCCTTTGATGGGTGTTTATACAGAAAAGCTGAAACTGCATACAGTGCTTCCTTTACAACGGTTGCATCTCCAAATATGAGAACAAGTTCGCCAAAACTAAAAGCACAAGATGGCAACCCATCTATTGGTTGTATCCGAATTTGTGCACCCGATTCGCTTCTTAAATTTTGAACGTTATTTCCACCTTTTCCAATCAAACTTCCAATCTAGCTATTAGCAGCGAGCAGTCTAGCTCCATCATTTTTGTCTTTTTCCTCATCTTCTTCGGAATCCTCTTTTCCTTCCTCATCGCTTTCTATTTCTTTATCATGATTCATTATCATCATTGTCATCATCTTCAATTTCTTTTTCTTTGTCATCGTCTTCTATTTCTTCATCATTATCATCAGTTTGATCGAAATCTTCTTTTTTTGCTTCCTCTTGTTTCGTTTCTTCACCATCGCTATCATCTTCTTCTGCATAACTTTTCTTTGCAATTTCTGCATATGATTTTTCTAATCGCTGAAATACTTCTTGAATTTTACTAAACTATTCAACGTAATCAAGATGTGAACGTAATGGCACATTGTGCGGCGAACAACATTCAAAGACCCGCATGATTATATCGTGTGCCATGGCTCTAATACCACTGAAGCATAAAAACTATGGCTAAAGCAAGAAAACTGATAGCTTGAAGACTTAATATGTTAAAATACACAGAGGTATTTAATAATAATCATCTATTAATACATATTAAATGTATAAGTGATGAATGTTACAATGAGGACCCGCATTTATCTACCTAAGCAGGTGTCCTTTCGTGAATGGGCGTGTCTTTTAGACATGCCTTTTCACTTAACTTAATGGCTATTTAACCTAATTAATATTTGATTATTTAATATTTATATTTATTTTATTTATTTACTTGTTATGATTATATTCATAACACACATCTCATTCTACACATGACTAATCTTTCTTGACAGGAGTTTGGTCTCCAAACTTGAAGAGGGACTCAGCCTCTTTTTCACTGTAAGCTTGTTATAAGTGAAGGTAATAACCAAATGAACTTCCTTCATCAAAGTGTGTTTTCCTCAAAAGTATGACAACGATCCTTTTTCCTTCTTGTCTTGATGTGCAAGGTATAGATTCCAATATTGAGCATCCATATACAATATTTACAACGTAGGTCATACCTTAGCATCAGCATAAAGCATCCTCCAAGGCTTTTAGGAGCTTGTAGATTCAATATCCTACTTCTAAGCACAATGCAACATCTTTCAAGAAGACACACAAGTTCATTGTTCAGCACATGTGTATTGATCACATATTTCCCTTATGTTGCTTTATCTTGCTTTAAGCAACAATCTGAACTGTCATTGCTCCTTGAAATATCAATATGACATTCATGCTACAGATTATAAACTTGTAAGGTGAAGGGACTCCTTCATAACCTCCCTTCATGAATTCTTCAAGGATCCCTTATTATAAGGCAACAGATCAGAGATAGTCCTATGATCTGACTAAGGAGCAGATCACAGTTCTGTCTACTTTCTCATGAAAATAAATTTGATAAAAGTCTTATGATCTTCTAAGGGGTAGATCACGGTCTTATTTAGTTTTCAAGAAACAATCTTGATACAGACTTTCATTCCAAGCATATAAATGATCCAAATGAAATCATTGTCTAGTTGTGGTCTACAAGAGCTTTCATCCAAATGATATCGCTTTAGATAAATGCATACCTTACATTCCAAGCATTACACCGTGGACTTATAACATCGCTAGTTTCTTTATAGGTTTGTATTCCCATGTTTAACTCCTCACTGTAGTGTGCTTGCATGGAAACAAAGTCATGCTTGCTTGGTGGCCAGAACAGGTCTTCAACACTTCAACCTTGCCATTTATGCTAAAGCATCAGTCCTTCTTCTTGGTAGCCATATTAGATCTTCAAGGGGATCTCATGCACAAAGGATGACTTTGCTAGCTTATCTTCAGACAGAGATGTTTTCAACTTTATTGGATTGCTTCCTCCAAAGTGACAACAACTCAGCTCCTCAAGGAATTTAAGGACTCGGCTTCTTCAATCATTGTAACAATTGTTCTTCTTCAAAAGCTCGCATAGGGATTTCATTGGGGTATGATTCAAAGACTTTAGGACAGAAGTACAATCCTTTTGCTTCAGCTATATGACTTGTTGAATTTCTCATCCGAGGCTTCTCAGTTACTGTGGTCATATTCCTTAGCCACCTGTGGTCATATTCAACCTCCTGCAACCATATTTAGTCTCTGAGACCTTACGGATTTATGAGGCCGTGTCTGAGGCCTCTCGACCCTCTACCACTTAGACTTAAGGCCTTTCGGCCTTCTACAACCAGCTTGAGGCATCCTCGGCCTTTTGTATTGTCATATTTAGTCTCTGAGATCTTACGGATTTGTGAGGCTGTGTCTGAGGCCTCTCAGCCCTCTACCACTTCGACCTAAGGCCTTTCGGCCTTCTGCAACCAGCATGTGGCATCCTCGACCTTTTGTACTGTCAAATTCGTCTTCAAGAATAGTACAAGCCCTAGGATATAACTTGAAACAAATTGGCTTCTTTCAAGGCTGCTCTTTTACCCATGCTTTGATACCATGTTGATTTTTCATAGGAACTTCTAAATTGATAAGTGCTTCTTATGATTTCTTTCATTACTCTTATCTTGCATTTATATTCATCATAAAGCAATTACACAAAAGATATCAACAGTAGAAACTAAAATGCCAATAGGATCATTGTTAAAATTTTGATGTTCTATGCTGAAACAATTACTTATTCCAAAAATTTATTTATGTCGCAATATTAGTTAAGTAGTTGTAGATAGAACATAAACCAAATAAACAATAGAAGATAGTCAAAACCAACAAGGGAAAAACCCAATCAAATTCTTCTTTTATTCTTCTTTGGGGTTTGAAACGTCGACAGAATAAACACAATACTGTGGATAATCCGGATCGTGCTACTCCAAAAAACTACCACAGCAGCTTGAAATCTAACATAGATATCAATTGTTCAGCAGAGATACAAAGTACAATGAGAGATCAAGAGAATAAGTAAGTTCACCCAAATTTGAACAAGTTGTAGCATGAAAATCACTAGTAGCAATAGCAGATGCAAACACTGAATCAACTTCCCTTCAACTGAATCAACATTGAAACACTGAAGCACTGAATCAACCTTGGCTCACCAAGTTCTGCTCTTACTCTCCAAGTCTCTCTCTCTCACAATCTTCTTCAAGTCTCTCCAATGTTCTCTCTCAAGTTCAAATTCTTATTTCACAATGCACAAGTAGTAGCACGATGAGATGATATGAGACAAATATATATAGGAGGTGCAATGAATTCATGTAATAAAGGAGGAGCAATACGCATGCCTTGAGGAAGAGTAACATATGTCATTTAGGGAAGTGTAACTCATGCCATTAAGGAGAGAAATGTATGTGTTAGTAACTTATGCCATTAAGAGAGGTATGCATGCCTTAGTTAAGAAGAGTGTAACATATGCATTAGAGAAAGCGTGATGAGGAACCTTTTATGACATGCCTTTAATGAGTGTAAGAGGAATATGCCATGTCTTTAATGAGTGCATAAGAGAGAGCGTAACGTATCATTAAGAGAGACAGAGAGTTGCGTATTGCCATGAGAGTCATCAAGGAGAGAGGTGTGAAGTGATTGAGGTGATGAAGGTAAGGTGACTTAAAATTTCTTTTAATAATAATAGCATAGTATCGTAAAAGATAATAATAATAATATTAATAATATTGATTATTAAGTCGAGATTGAACTATTAGGATTGATTAAAGATAAGTTAAGTGATTTTCCTTCAACTACACTTGATTACCAATTGATGCAAGTTGATTTACTATTTTTAGAAGAACTATTAGGATTGATTAAAGATAAGTTAAGTGATTTTCCTTCAACTATACTTGATTACCACTTCATGCAAGTTGATTTACTATTTTTAGAAAGATATACTTGAGATGCTAGACATGACTTTATATTTTTAGAAAGTCACTCCAGAATTATCAGAAATGAGATTTTATTTAAGGAAATTCATCCCTGAGCTACCAATTTGCAACATTCCTTCCCAGCTATGGAGGAATTTCTTTCTGCAGAAAAGATTTATGCTTTCTCTGCTCACCTTTGTTCATCTTTGCTCTAAAACAATGGTGTCTCAATCTAATGAGGAAGAATCATCATAGGGGAGATTCATCTATCACCTATATCCACTCTCCCAACTTGACACAGACTTGGGGGGATTACCACTTGTCAACACATGACAAAGATCATGCACAACCAAGTTTGATCTCTACTTGGGGGGATTACCACTTGCCAACACATGACAAGGATCGCGCACAACCAAGCTTCATCTCTACTTGGGGGGATTACCATTTGTCAACACATGACAAGGATTGTACACAACCAAGCTTCACCACAAAAATCAAATGGTAGAACACTTGCATCCACAGGCTTTGGGGGGATTACCACTTGTCAACACATGACAAGGATCGCACACAACCAAATCCCATCTCTGCTTGGGGGGATTAACACTTGTCAATGTTGATTTTTGGTAACATTGGATGTGCTCTAGCCTTGAAATTTGGTGGAGAGGCTAAGACACATGAGATCTCCAAGACCCAGAAATCGTTTGGAATAATTCCACCCAGATGAGGAGTTATTAAAATAATTAATATTTTTAATGGGTTCCTAAGTCTAAACTTCGGAAGAATAAAATATTAATGGGTATTAATAAAGATAAGGGTGAGAAGCTTCTAAGAGACAAGGATCAAGTCTGTTTTAATCTTAGCCGTTGATTAGAGACTTAATCTCGGTCATTGATTCATCAACAAGAAAAGTATAAAAGAAGACTTGAGGATCATTTGGAGACACACCGGCAGATACTCAGTATCTCAAGTAAAATCAATTCTCAAAGAGAAGGAGATAGATTTCAGAGGGATAGTTGTAGGGTGGAGGAAGAGGACGGCATCAACAGCAGTCAGTGACTGAGGAGGAAGTGATGCAGGGACATTGAGAGACAGCGCAGAGGGAGACGCAGCCCTCACGCACGCTAACACAGAGGGACGTTGAGCCACGCAAAATGACGCAAAAGTGGCGCAGAAATGGGAGAAGGGTCTCCAAGGTGTTAGAAAGTTTCCCGGGGAAAGTCTCAGGTGTTTTCTCTCAATTTCTCTGTAAAATCATTCCTTGTAAAAGCGATTGTTGTTGAAGATTAATAAAACCCTCATCTGCTGCACCGGTTTTCCCACATTGGGTTTTTCCAGGGACAATTGTCCAAAAACAACTATGTTGATGTGATTGGTTCTTGTGTATGTATTTTCTCTGTGTAATTATGTGATAACTGCAGTAGAATTTATTTTAATATTTGCTTAAGGGATTTCGTAAATAACTTATTGTGAAGAATAAGTAGGTGAAATAAATCAGTAGCTACAATAGAATTTCAGGTTAGAAAATTTCACGTGGTATCAAAGCAGAGATCCGGCAACAGGAGAGAAGAATCGGCTATGGGTCAAGAGCATGATGCAGAGACATCAACTCAAAGGGACTCATGCAGATTTTCTAAAGATAGCACAAGGGACATGGATCACGATTTTTCTATGTTAGCTTCCAAACTGGAAGAAGAAGTCGCTTGCCTAGCAAGCTTTGCCTCCTCTAAGGTTTGGTATATAGATAGTGGTGCTTCCTGGCATATGACAGGAATTCGAGAATGTTTTTCAAATTATCGGGAAGAAAGGATGAATTTTCAAATCACCATGGGAAATAAGGCAAAGTGTACTCCCGTAGGAAGAGATATTATAGTCTTTCAAACCAAAGCAGGAGAGTGGCTTCGAGCAACCAATGTGTTGCATGTGCCAGGATTGGGGATGAACTTACTCTCTGTATCTCAACTTCAAAACAAGGGCTATGCCGTTTTCTTCATTAAGGAGAAAGTATATGTCAAACACCCGAGTTGGAAAAAGAAGGCCCAGATTGGAATCAGAAGTAACAGGCTGTATAGATTACAGCTAGAATCTCCAATGGCACTGATAGGCAACAATGGGGATAAAGATTCAAATGAACTATGGCACAGGAGCATGGGACACTTACACCATGGGGCTCTAAGAATTCTTAGGAAAACAATATCAGGAGTTCCATAACTAAGTACCAAACGAGATGATGTATGCAGAGAGTGTGCTCTAGGCAAGTATGTCAAAGCAGCGTTTTCCAGAAGTAACAATAGAGCTAAGAGTTTTCTAGGATTGATACACTCAGACATCTGCGGACGGATGTCCACAAAAGCTCTTAGTGGTGTCAAATACTTCGTCACCTTCATCGATGACAATTCCAGGAAGACTTGGATCTACTTTCTGAAAACAAAGGATGAGGTTTTTGGTCGATTCAAAGAATTCAAGGCTCTAGTGGAGAATTTGACATGAAAGAAGATAAAAGTGTTGCGCTCAGACAATGGTGGAGAGTATGTTGACAAGGACTTCATCGATTTTTGCGCTAGGGAAGGCATCAGAAGCGAGTGGACAACTCCCTACAATCCGGAGCAGAATGGAGTAGCAGAAAGGAAAAACAGGACTATTGTGGAAGCAGCTAGGGCAATGTTGTATGATCAGGATATGCCCAAATTCCTGTGGGCAGAAGCATGTAGCACGGCAGTTTATGTCCAGAACAGGACTCCATACAAGGCATTGGGCAAAATCACTGTGGAAAAGGTCTTCTCCGGGAAGACACCTGAAGTCAATTATTTCAGGATATTTGGGAGTTTGGCATGTTGCCGTATACCTGAAGAAAAGAGAAAGAAATTAGATCAAACTGCTGAGAAAGGATATCTTGTGGGATATAGCGAGAATGCTAAAGCATATAGAGTCTATCTTCCAAGGAGTAGGAAGGTAGTAGTTCAGCGGGATGTAAATTTCATGGAAGATAGAGCTTTCAGGAAATCCCGAGAAATGCATTCCGAGGAGTAGTCAGAAGACGATCCGTTGGTCCAACCACTTTGACTAGCAGAAACTAGTACCAACAATTCTACTAAAGGCAAAGCTTCAAAATAGGAGGAATCTCAGGAAGAGGAAGAGCTGATAGATGTACCCACTACCAGTGGAAGGACAAGTCGGGAACTCTGACAAATTCTACAGGATGCATAGGACTTCATTGGTGCACCTAGGAATGATAAAAGGGAGCGAAGACAGCCAGACAGATACCAAGCCCTAGTAGCTCAGATTGGGGAACCTTCTAGTTTTTAGGAGGTCGTTCAGCATCAAGTATGGGTAGATGCTATGGTGGAGGAATACAGTTCTATAATAGTCAATGATGTCTGGGAAGTGGTACCTAGGCCCTAGGACAAGTCAGTGGTAGGTTCGAGATGGATCTACAAAGTCAAACATGTTGTAGACGGCAATGTGGAGAAATACAAAGCCAGGTTCGTGGCTAAGGGGTATGCTCAGAAGGAAGGGATAAACTACGAAGAAACCTTCGTCCTAGTAGCCAGGTATACTTCTATTAGAACCGTGACATCCCTTGCGGCACAAATGGGGTGGGAGATTCACCAGATGGATGTCAAGACGGCATTCTTGAACGAGGCGATAGAAGAGGAAGTATACATTGAACAGCCAGAGGGTTTTGAGACACATGAGAAGAAATCTCATGTATGCAAATTAAAGAAAGCCTTGTATGGACTTAAACAGGCACCTAGAGCATGTTACGATCGAATTGATGGCTACTTGGAGAAGATGGGGTTCGTCAAGAGTGACACAGAAACTAATCTCTACTATCTTGTCATAGAGAATGAGCCTCTAATCCCGGTATTATATGTGGATGATCTTTTCCTGACAAGATCATCCAGGCTCATCAAAGATTGCAAAAGAACCTAGCCACAGAATTCGACATGAAGGATTTAGGACAAATGCATTATTTCCTGGGGTTGGAAGTTTGGCAGTAGAAGGGTGGGATCTTCTTTGGACAAGGGAGATATGCTACAGAGATCTTGAAGAGATTCAGGATGCAGGACTATAGACCTATGGCTACTCCAATGATCACCAACTTGAAGAAGATCGATGCATCAGAAGCATTGTTTTAAAAAATGGCAGTTTCGATACCGAAACGGTCGAGTTGATCCGAGTTGATGCCCTCTGGAGTGACTCGGCCGTTGAAACGGCTCGTTTGGCCGAGTCATGGCTGACTCGGCCAACTCGGCCGTTTCCATATTGACTCGGCCGAGTCACAAAAAGCCGGCCCATAACACGTTAAAACATCGATTTAAAAAAAAAAATTATGAATTTTTAAGGTGTTTTCTGATTGGTTTGGACTCCAAGGTGTTATATGAATTTGCTAAATGTTATTTGGGGTCCATTTCCCCCTCCCAAACCCTATTTAACACACTCAAATGCTCTCATTCTCTCACAGCAATCTCATGCATTTGAGTGAGAACTTCTTTGAGGGTTAGTGAGCAGTTCTTGAGCTTGTTTTTGGAGCAGCAGTGAAGAGTCTTGGGGGAGCATTGTCGCTGGAGTGAGGAGCTTCTTGGGCAGCCATTTGGAGCAGCATTGAGGAGCTGATTCTTGGAGTAAGCTTGAGGAGGCAGTTTGTGCCTACAGGTATTTTTTTTCACCTCTATAAATCTGTTTTTGCTTATTAAATTTTAGGTGCATATCTAGAAAGCCTAGAGAGTGGTTTTTGTCAAAGAAATGAACATTGAATCAATTTTTTTTTTTTCATTTTCAGATTGTTTGCTTTCATTTCCTAGTCAAAAAATGGCACCTAGAGCGAGAGATCCTGCTTGGGCATATGTTGAAATGGTTGACAGTCAAATGCAATGCAAATTTTTCCATAGGAAAATTCAGGAAGGTCTTGGGGGCATTAATAGGCTGAAACAACACTTGGTAGGGATTAGAGGCCAAATTACCCCATGTACCTCACCAAAAATTGGGGATATTAGGAAGCATTTGTTGGCCAGCTTTGAGAAATTTAAAGAAGATAAGGCTAGGCAAAGAGACATACAGGCTGAAATTGGGAGGAAGAGGGAGATACAAAAAATTATGGCTGCCAACCCCCGTTATGATTTTGAGGGTTCTTCCTCTATCCCTCAAACTGATACATCCAACCCTTTCTGATATGTTCCTCCCTCTTTTGGTTCTGTTCAAAATAAGGGAAAGGGTGGAATGAAAAAGGGTGATGTGACTATCAAAATTTATTTCACTCCCTCCTCTCCATCAAATGCACATGGTCTTGAAGTTAGTAAAACTCAAATGGAGCCCACTTTAGATGACCATTGGAAGAAAGAATTGAGGGAGACTGCTTGTGAGTACATAGCTAGATGGTGTTATGATGCTGATATCCCCTTTAATGCTGCTCGTTCACCATATTATGAGCCTATGTTTGATGCCATACATGCTGCTGGAAAAGGCTTCAAAGGCCCTACTATGCATGAGCTAAGGGGGTTTCATTTGCAGAAAGAAATTCAATCCATTAATGAGTATTTGCAAGAGTTCAAGGACTCATGGGCAAGAACAGGGTGTACCATCATGTCAAATGGATGGACTCATCAAAGAAACCATACCATCATAAACTTTCTTGTCTTCTGCCCACAGGGAACCATGTTTTTAAAATCAGTTGATGCATCTGATAAGGTAAAAGATGGCCACTTGTTGTTTCAGCTATTGGATCAAGCTGTTGAGGAGGTGGGGGTGGCTAATGTTGTTCAAATCATCACAGATAATGCCTTTAACTATGTTCTTGCTGGTAAATTGTTAGAGGAAAAACACAAGACCATCTTTTGGACCCCATGCGCTGCACATTGCATAGACCTCATGCTTGAGGACATTGGAAAATTAGATTGAGTCAAAAACACTATAGATCATGCCAAAAGCATAACAAAATTTATCTACAATCATACATTGATTTTGAGCCTCATGATGAAACACACTAGGGGCAAGGATACTATTAGGCCTGCCATCACTAGATTTGCTACACATTTTTTGACATTGCAATCTATGCTTTCCCAACATAGAAACTTGCAAAAGATGTTTTCCAGTGATGAATGGAATCAAAGCAATTGGTCTTACAAATCGAAAGGCAAAGAATTGAAAAGGAAAAGTCTATGAAGAAACTTTTTGGAGAAAGGCAGCAGAGATTGTGAAGCTTGCTGAGCCACTAGTTAAGGTGTTGCGGTTGGTGGATGGGGAAAGGTTGGCTATGGGCTTCATTTATGAGGCTATGGATCAAGCAAAGGAGCAAATAAAGACGATATACAAGGATAGAGTGGCAAAGTATGGGCCCATTTGGGCAATCATTGATGAAAGATGGAACAATCAACTCCATCGCCCTATACATGCAGCTGGGTATTTTTTGAACCCACGGTATCATTATAAAGCTAAGGAGTCAGGAGCTTTGAGGGGGGAGGTCAGAGATGGACTGATTGATTGCATTGATCGCATGATTCCATTGGAGTCTGATCAGTTGGAGATACACTGACAGGTCACAACCTTCAGCAATGCATCAGGTACCTTTGGGAAGAACCTAGCAAAGATTGCAAGAGAAGCAGATGAGCCAGGTAAACAAAAATTTCAATTTTCAAATTCTTAATAGTTTTACTTTTTTTTTTCAAGTTTGTTAAATCGTTTATAATTTGAAAGTTAGATATAATTTGTAATTTTGTTGAGCTAACTCATTACACTCCTATGTTTTTTGCAGCACAATGTGGGAGGCCTTTGGTGGCCATTGTCCTGAATTGCAAAGGTTTGCAATTCGTATTTTGAGTCAAACTTGCAATGCATTTGGGTGTGAGCGCAATTGGTCTGTCTTTGAGAGGATTCACACAAAGAAGAGAAACCGTTTGGATCAAAAATGGTTAAATGATCTAGTTTATGTCTAATACAACCTCCGGCTCAGATGAAACCATTTGCTGAACAAAAGCCCTGATTCAGATCCCATTGTGTTGGAAGACATTGATCCAACATCAGATTGGGTAGTGGAGAGTCGTCCAGCAGAGTTTGATCCTAATGAGGATCTTGATTTAGATTTAGATATCGATACATCAGTTGAACTTGAACATGTTGTTCAGTTGAATGCAGATCCCAATCCACCAGCCGCAGCCTCACAGCCAGCAAGGACTCCAGTTGTAGGTGCTTCCTCTGCTCAGCTACGACAGAAGCGCAGTCGCATATCTACTCTATCTCAGCTTGCATCTGCTGCAGATGCACAGCCTACTAG
Source organism: Pinus taeda (assembly GCA_000404065.3). Taxonomy (NCBI): domain Eukaryota; kingdom Viridiplantae; phylum Streptophyta; class Pinopsida; order Pinales; family Pinaceae; genus Pinus; species Pinus taeda. Next base: position 18,335 of record APFE030741691.1, read on the forward strand.
TGGTACCACTTCTACAGTTGCAGTTGGAGATGACGATGAGGAGGAGGAGCCATGGGGCCCCCTGTCTGACTCTGATGATGATGATCCAGAGATTGATCGACATGATCTTGGCTCCTCTGGCAGTAGCTACTAGCCAGTAGTACTGGTACTGGAGTCTGGTCACCGTCACAGTTTACTTTTGTTGTAGAGGCCATTTCTAGCCTCCTTGGTTATGTGTTTTTGTTTTGAGTCTTTGATCATGTATGAAACAGTTGACTATGTATTGCCATTGGGTACCATTTTGATATAATGGATTGGTTCATGAGCCTACTTTGATCATATGTTGTCTTCCATCTATATTATAATGTTGTGTGTTTGGAAACATGAATGAAAATCTTTAAAATTATGTTTTTTTATAAAGAAAATAAATATTTAATGTATTTTTTACAACGACCGAGTCACTGAAATCGAGCCGGCCGAGTCATTACCGTTTCGTAGTCAGAGTCGGAGTCGAAGTCGGAGTTTTAAAACTATGATCAGAAGACAAAGACATTTATCCCACCTTGTACAAGCAGCTTATAGGGTCCCTGATGTATCTGGTCAATACCAAGCCAAACATTTGTTACCCTGTCAACACCCTTAGTCAGTTCATGGCGAAACCCAAGAGGGCGCACTGGGCAGTAGCCAAACATGTTCTCAGGTATATACAAGGAACAACAGAGCATGGAATATTGTACACCCAAGGTAATGACATCATGCTGAGTGGATTCACTGACGCAGATTGGGCTAGAAGTTCAGTAGATCGGAAAAGTACAACTGGGTACTATTTTAACATTGGATCAGGAATGACCTCCTGGTGTAGTAGAAAACAGAAATACGTGGCTCTGAGCTCAGCTGAAGCAGAATATATGGCAGTTAGCACAGGTTCATGCGAAGCCATATTAAAAGGCTTAGAAAATTTCTTGTGAATCTATGCAGGAGAAGGATGGAAGCGACTAGGATTTTGTGTGATAATTAGAGTTGCATCAAGCTCTCTAAAAATCCAGTATTTCATGATCAGTCGAAGCACATTGATATCAGGTGTCACTTTGTCAGAGACTGTGTCCAACCAGGGGCAGTACAGTTGAGGTACACTCCTACGGGAGAACAGGTGGCAGACATCCTCACCAAGGCTCTAGGAAGAACAAAGTTTGTTTATTTCAGGGAGAAGATGGGGATGGTGAAAAATCCATTTCAGTAGGAGAAATGGATAGGTATTGGGAGTTATAGTGTAGCAGTTAGTAGTGGCAGTGCTATGGGCAGCATGATGCAGTGTGTTGAGAGGGAGCTGCAATACAGATGTAGCAGTGGCAATGATAATGTCATGGGCAGCAGTACAGGAAGAAAAAGTGCAATGGATGTGGGGCAGTAGGCCAAGCATTAGCACAGAGGACTGATGTGGAGCATCAGTGTGATGCTTCTATGGTGAAGCATTGCTAAAGCACATTCCTCACTAAGAGGGAGTGTTGATTTTTGGTAGCATCAGATGTGCTCTAGCCTTGAAATTTGGTGGAGAGGCTAAGGCCCATAAGATCTCAAAGACCCAGAAATCGTTTGGAGAAATTCGACCCAAATGAGGAGTTATTAAAATAATTAATATTTTTAATGGGTTCCTAAGTCTAAACTTAGGAAAATTAAAATATTAATGGCTATTAATAAAGATAAGGGTGAGAAGCGTCTAAGAGACAAGGATCAAGTCTGTTTTAATCTTAGCCGTTGATTAGAGACTTAATCTCCACCGTTGATTCATCAATAGGAAAAGTATAAGAAAATACTTGAGGATCATTTGGAGACACACTGGCAGATACTCAGTATCTCAAGGAAAATCGATTCTCAAAGAGAAGGAGATCGAATTTAGAGGGAGAGTTGCAGGGTGGAGGAAGAGGAGGGCATCAGTAGCAGTCAGTGACCAAGGAGGAGGTGATGCAGGGACATTGAGAGATAGCGGAGAGGAAAACGCAGTCCAGGGGAGACGCAACTTTCATGCAGGTTGACATAGAGCCACGTAGAGTGACGCAGAAGTGGGAGAAGGGTCTCCAAGGTGTCAGAAAGTTTCCAGGGGAAAGTCTCAGGTGTTTTCTCTCAGTTTCTCTGTAAAATCATTCTTTGTAAAAGCGATTGTTGCTAAAAATTAATAAAACCCTCATCTGTTGCACCGGTTTTCCCACATTGGGTTTTTCCGGGGACAATTGTCCAAAAACCACTGTGTTGATGTGATTGGTTCTTGGGTATGTATTTTCTCTGTGTAATTATGTGATAATTGCAGTAGAATTTACTTTAATATTTGTTGAAGGGATTTCGTAAATAACTTATTGTGAAGAATAAGTAGGTGAAATAAGTCAGTAGTTGCAGTAGAATTTCAAGTTAGAAATTTTCACAGTCAACGCATGACAAGGATCGTGCACAACCAAGTTTTGCCACACCCATTGGCCAGATGGGTGGTAATCCCAACAATCCCAGCTTGTGGGTAGGATGCATACTGGGGTATACTCCAGGCAAGTCCCAGACTTGGTGGTAGGGGAGATTACCACTTGTCAACTCATGACAATGATCACGCACAACCTACAGTCAAGAGTTCCCTCAACCCCAGGAGCTTTCCTAGCTCCATTCCCAACTTGGGAGCTCAAACAAGAGGGAAGAGCATAACTCAGTGCTCTTGATCATCCATGATACTCTAAGGATTTGTAAAATCAGGACCTGCAGCGTCACCACATAACTTGTTGAAATCCGTTTCCATTGGTGTATTCATGGACTTACATTATGTCATACCAAATATTTCCAGTAGCTTGACAACATATTTTCCTCGAGAAAGGAAAACCTCACCAGGTCTTTGCCATACTTCTAGGCCCAGAAAGTAGTGCATCAAATGAAGATCTTTCATTTCAAACTCAGAAGCTAACTCCCTCTTACACTAGAGGATAAGAGGGTTCTCCACCTGTCAAGAATAAGTCATCAACATATAATACCAAAATCAAAGGCATACCTTGGACCATTTTGAAGTAGAGATTTGGATCAGCATTGCTTCTAGTATAACCAAGCTTCCTCAAGAAGCTATCAATGCAAGCATACCAAGCTCTTGGGGCTTGCTTCAATCCATAGAGAACTTTCTATAGTCTATACACATGAGTTTTATATTCATGTACTTCAAAGCCTTATGGTTGCTCCACAAATACTTCTTCCTTGAGGAAGCCATGCAGAAAAGCAGCTTTCACATCCATTTGGTGAAGAGTTCATCCCTGGCAAGCAGCTAGAGCCACAATAGATCGAATGGTAGTATATCGAGTAACAGGGGCAAAAATATCATCATAGTTTATTCCCTCTTTCTGAGAGAAACCTCTACCCACAAATCTAGCTTTATATTTTTCAATACTGCCATCCACACCATGTTTAATTGTACACAACCATTTAGAAGTCACAACAGACTTACCTTTGGGTATTGGAACTACTTCCCATACATCATTATGTATGATGGACTCATATTCTTCGGCCATTGCATATTTCCATACTTGATCTTTCACTGCCTCTTCAAAAGCGCATGGTTCAGCCTGTATAATGTTGCTCGTGGCTACAACATATCCCTGGAACCAACATTGTTTCTTGCTTTCTTTGAAGGTTCCTCCAGGGGCAGCATGTCTATCAGCATCCTGTAAAGTGTCACAAAGCCATAATGGTCTCTTTCTAGTAGGAGGATCACATGGAAGAGCATCCAAGGGATCCATGGGCTCCATGGGTTTATCAGCAAGATTAGGCTCAAGCTCAAGATCATCTTGAGCACCCAAGGCATCATCCTGACTTTCAACATTAGCAAGAGGAGGACAAGGAGTGTCTCTTGCCTTTCCAAGAGCTGCATATTCATTAAATGTTACATCCCTACTAAACTCTATAGTTCTTTGACCAGGTATGTATATTTTGTAAGCTTTAGAATTTTCATAATAACCAACAAACGTACATTTCTTACCTGAAGCTCCCAGCTTGGTCCTCTTTTCCTTTGGCACATGAAAGTAGACAGGGTAGCCAAAAATCCTCAAGTGCACAACCACAGGCTTTTCACCAATGGAGACTTCTTTAGGAGTCTTGTTGTTTAAGGCTCGGTGTGGAGATCTATTTTGGACATAGACAACAGCGTTAGCAGTGTGGAGATCTATTTTGGACATAGACAACAGCGTTAGCAGTGTGGAGATCTATTTTGGAAATAGACAACAGTGTTAGCAACTTCTCCCCATAAATACTTTGGTAACTTTTGATCATGCAACATAGCTTTGACTACTTCCATGATAGTTCTGTTCTTTTTTCAGCCACACCATTTTGTTTTGGGTTATATGGTACAGTGGTCTCTTTCTTGATTCCAGCTTCTTTGCAAAAGTCAATGAAACCATTTGAAGTGAACTCTCCTCCATTGTCAGATCTGAAGATTTTGACATGCTTTCTAGTTTGTTTTTCTACCAGAGCTTTGAAGTTTTTGAACATGTTAAAAGCTTGACTTTTGTTTTTCAAAAAGAAAATCCATGTCTTGCAAGAAAAATCATCCACGAAGATTATATAATACAAGTAGCTGCCAAGAGAAGTTACAGGCATAGGTCCTGATGCAGGAGCATCAAGACCCTCTTCATTTGTAAATATGGAATAAAAAGGGGGTGTGATATTTTGTGATTTTTAATAAAATAGGAAAGTAAAAATTATGTAAATATTCTTTTTCTAAATAGAAGGATATGGGAGAAATAGTTGTTAAATTGGCAACTAGGGCCAAACTCCATGTGGGTTAGCTTATTTATGGCAGCTGATATTTTTATTGGATCCCTCTCATCGAGAGGTGTAGGATCGATCTAAAGATCACCCGATTCCGATAAGTATTTATGGAGATATTAATTTATTTTGATTATGGAATTATTATCAAGCCGACCAGCATCTTATGTAGGCTCTAGAAGCCCAAACGTCATGTCTATTCAACCTCTTCATTTTTAGTATAAATAGAAGAGGACTTGAAGACATTTGGATATACATCTCTTGTGATCTCTCTCCACGTGTTTGGGTTTTGTGGACAGAGAGATCTAGAGGAGAATACGTTGTTCTAAAGCCTGATCTAGCCTTACCCTAGCTGCAGTCAAACAAGGCATAACGCAGTCTGATTGGAGCTCAAGTGCCCTAGCCACAGGTCAATCAGCAGTCCTAATCTACGCAGTCAAGGAGGCTTCCATAATGCAGTGAGGGGAGGCTTGAACGCTGTCAAAGGAACCCCTAAACGAGATCTAGCCGCAGTCATAAAGGTTATCTAAGCCGCAGTTGGAAAGGCCTGAACCAGCCATATGTGAAGGCCTAAATCCGCAGTTCTAAAGAGCCCTTATACGCTGTCCAAAGAGGCCCTTACACGCTAAACAGAGGTGCCCTAAATCTGCAGTCTATTGGGCCCTAAATCTCTGTTTTATTGGGTGCAGGTAAGGGCATTTCCAGTGAAGGGAGAAGGGACGTTTAGGTCACTCCTATGACTGTTTTGGAGTGAAAATTAACTAGCAGAAAGGCCACAATAAAGGAGACAAATTCTGGGCTGTTTTGAATATTATGTGTAGGCTGGAAACTCTGTTTCAGCAGGCCGTGGGTACAGGAAGCCACATGTGGTAGGCCACAGGCCCTAACCCCACTGCAAAGGCATTGCGTGGGACTGTTTTGGGGTTAGATTGAACCCTAATCAACAGCGTGGAGACAGAGGACTTATACAAGGGTAGGATGCAGTTTTTGAAGGCTGTTTGGTGACTTGGTTAAGGGCTGTTGCATCATATGGATGCCCTAACCAGTCACAGTTAAGAACAGCTGCAAAAACAGATTGGAACAGCAATTTGTGCCTTGTGTTGGGTCAAGGAAGTTGACCAGTTTTTGGATCAAATTGTTGAGCAGCCTATGAGAGCAAATTTGGAGGCTTGATTGGGTGATCGTAAGCCTTCATTAGTGCAGATCTTACAGTGTAGTATTGGGTACCATTTGACATAATGTATGGGCAGCATGATGTATGAGATCATGAGCAGCATGACAATGCATGATGGTACTACACGATGAGGTGCAGCAAATGGACGAGATGCAGCTCGAAGATAGATGGAGTCACCTTGAGAATCAGTTGAAGCAGAATGTCTTCAACTGATCTCATCATTATACGAAATGATCTATGCTAGATCTAGCTAAGTCAAAGTGTTGAATTATGTTGTAAATGTACTTTCTCTCTCTCTTTCTCTGCTGAACTTTGAAGATAAAAGAAGATTTGATCAAAGGGTTTC
>APFE030741691.1:27120-69280 GCA_000404065.3 Pinus taeda
GAGGGAAGGATTGGTGAGGTAAGTTGCAGCAAGAGAGATTGTTGTTGCAGAGGCTAGTACAACTCATGGTGAGTGAGAAACTCATGAGAAAGCAGTCTGCCAGAGGTAGAGGAAGTTTTTCTAGAGGAGGAAGAGGTTCAGAGAAATGCCACAGAGATGAGATGACTGCAGGAGTTCGAGAAAGAAAGATTGCAGAAATAAAGGCACAGTTGCAGGTACTAGAGGAATGGCTGCAAGAGGAGGAAAAGCAGAAAGGAAAATGGATCTTTCCACTGAAGAGAAAGAGAGTAATTTGGCGACAATTGCAGAGGAGGTTGAAGCAAATTCTGATTGCCTTGTTGAAAAAGGGACTTAGAGTTCTTGCGCCAGAAATAAAATTTGAAGATTCCACATGCAGATCTGATCAAAGGAAAGTGCTGAAGGAAGCAGTCAAGACTAAAAAGTCTTGTGGTTTTAAAACTGATGAGTTGTGTATGTTTGCAGGTGCAGAGGAAGCAGAGGAGGAGATCATTGATGATTTCTTGAGTTATTCGGTAGATCCAGATCAGCTAAATAATGTAAACTCTTGTGTTTGTATATCTGACAATTGTGATGTGATTACAGGTGTTGAGGAGGATGTGCCATCTTGTGAAACTGTTACAGCACAAGAGGAAGTTCTTATGGATGCAGAAGAAATAGATCAGTCTGAAGCACGGATAAGGGAAGTAACAGTTGGTCTATGTATGAATGCAGGTGATGATGATATGCTTCAACGATGTTACAGAGAAATTGCATTGTTGGAATATTTGTTGGAGAATCTGCAGTATGACAGGGAGATTGCAGCAAATAAAAGAGCTCAGTACAGTGAATGAGTGCAGAAAGATGTCATGGAAGCAAATGATGAACAAAGGAATGTTGCAGAGGGACAGGAAGTTGGGGAGGTCGCAACATTTATGATGACAGCAGAGACAACATTGGTAACAGTAGAGGAGGCACTGAAGCCTTATGATTTTTATTCTAACAATTGTTTTGTGAGTACAGGTCTTATTGAAGATGCGGGAGGAAATCTGCTAGACTAAGAAATTGAAATGATGAGACGGATGATGATGAAGGAGCCCTGGAAGAGACCAGCAGCAGTGAAACAAAGGAGAAGCAACGAAAGGAAGACAACAGAAGATTGCAAGAGTGCAGTCAATGGAGTGATGCAGCATAAAGTGTGGAAACCTGGGGGAAGACAGTGAACAATAGCACATGATGACTTACAGCACAAGATATGGGATCCAGGCATACACCGATCCGAACACATGATCAGGGGATCATGATTAATTTTAAGGTTGGGTGTATGATGCAGGAGCATCAAGACCCTCTTCATTTGTAAATATGGAATAAAAAATGGGTGTGATATTTTGTGATTTTTAATAAAATAGGAAAGTAAAAATTATGTAAATATTCTTTTTCTAAATAGAAGGATATGGGAGAAATAGTTTAGGAGAAAATCTGGGATAGAATTTCTATGTTTTTTCAATTAAAACTAGGATAGCGGTGGAGAATAAAGCTTCATGCTTTAAATCATTATGTAAAAAGAAAAAGCCTGCTTTTTTAGAAGATAAGGACCAAGAAGGCCTATCCTCAATTATAAAAAAAAAAAAAGTGGCAGCAAAGCTCTGAAGGCAGAGAGTGAAAGAGAGGGAGTGAGGATGAAGAATGAAAGGCCATGAATAGGCCATGAATTCTCTTGTAAATATTTTATTTCTTAATTAATTATTCTCATATTTTGTGTGCATATGGTTGGTGTGATCTTTAGTGAGCTTTATTGTTTTTTGAAGACATATGGTTAGAACTCAGTATGAAATTTTGGCATCAGAGATCGGGGTTATAAAAGGGTGAATCGCCTTTCTATTCGCAAGTTGTTGCCTTTACTGTGTGTGTTGTAGTTCGTGTCTTTTTATTATAATATGATGTTGCTGCCTATTTAATCTCAGTTAACTATAGTCAAAGAAAATCATTTATCACAGTCAAGGAATAGTGTGCGCAGTCCGGCGCTTCCTAGTTAAAAGTTTTTTTGATAATATGCTGGCATAGTCTTTTATCATGAGAATTGATGGCGTGGAAGGATTTCATTGTTATATAATTAGTGGCGGGCATGAACTTAATTGATAACGTCCTCGCCTTTTCAAGATTGAGGGTTTCACACCATATATCGGCAGCAGAGTCTCGGTCTCAGAATGAAACTATTGGATGGGTTGTTCATGGTTATGCTGCCAGCGTTTTAATTTCGTTTTTATAACAGTCAATATTATTGTGTATTGAAGGCCTTGACATTACCGTGTGTTGGAGCATTGTCGGTCCATTTAATTTTATACTGAACTTTGATCTAAAATATAGATGGTTATGAAACCTTGAAAACACCACGATTTTATCGGCTATGGTCTTCAAAGTTTCAGGATATATCTAGCTATGTGTTAAAGTATCTTTGGTGACTGTGGACTGGGAAGGTTTGAATCTCATCGCCTTCTACCGCTAATGGAATTATGAACCTTTATAAATATTATATGAGTGGCCGTTCGATTGTTTTTTTGTTGAATTCTGAATTGCGGTTGAAGAAAAAGGAGCGCTGCGTGGGTTTGAATGTTGACAGAATTGCATATATATAATGATAGCAACGCTGCCTGTTCGCATGTCCAAACAATCTATGATGAATTCGACGGAGATAAAGAAACAGTTGTGGTATAAATGAAGAATTCGCAGCGTTGGGAAAAGTGTTGACTGGAATCCAATTTGAATGCATATAAAAATAAACGTAAGTTACAAAGTTTAGTGCAGAGATCCTGCGGTAGTGGATGTTCTGTTGGAGATTGTCAAAGGTTGTGATCTCTATCTAATTGCAAGGTTTCTCAATGATGGTAGTTGTATGGAGTACTATCCAAAACTCATCGATAGCATAAGGCAGTGATGTTAATTTCGCAGGTTGTACTTTTAAAGCATGGGCGCATTTTGTTGACTTTTATATGCATGAGTGAGAAAGAAAAAGATCCTGGTTGTTTGCAGGTCTACCCTGCATCACAGGCAGAGGAGAAGCTTGGAGAGAAGATTAACTTAGAAGGAAGTTGATTGGTTGTAGGTGTAGAGCTCACACAGAAGAGAAGATGGCTATGGAAAGTCATATGGAAGGTTTAGAAGAAGACTACAAGATAAAGGAGAAGGGTGCTCAAACAATCCATAGGAAACAGATGAGTCAAGCAGAGATTGACAAGGAAATGACTAAGATAAGAGAAGAACTCGATGTGTTAGTGATGTTGCTAGAAGAGAACCAAAGATAAGGTTGGGTCTTGAAGAGTAAGCCAGTGAAGTGGCCTAAGTTGCAGAGAAGGCTGCAACAAGAACAGGTAAAGTGGTTGATAGAAAACCTCAGAGAAGTAGAGGTAGAAATGGAAGTTTCCATTTGTAAACTAGAATAAGGTGAAATGTTGGGTGAAGAGGATAACGAGAGATCAGCTGAAGATCTCATGGACTATTGGCATAGTTCAGAACAATTAGAAGATATGATGACAAGGGAAGCAGATGAGGCAATGAAGCCTTGTGATTTTAATTCTTATAGTTTGTGTATGTTTGTAGGATATGTAGAGGATGATGGATAGTCTCATGAAACTATCACAAATAGGAATGAAGCTCTTGAGGTGAAGTATGATGGGGAATTCCTTTTAGAGGAAGAAGGTGTTGATTTATTGCAGTAGAAAGAGTTCATACATGAAATTTTGTTTGGTGTAAGGCAGTCAGATGAAGTTGATATAGACCAAAAGTCTAATGAAAATGCCATAGTGGTATTAAAAGAAGGTAAACAAATGAATTTGTTTAATGAAATTGATGAAAGAACTTTGCAATATGATAGTGCAGAAAACAGGATAACTCAGGAAGATTGCCAGAAAAAGAATGAAGTTGATAATGGAAGTTGTGATGAACTGCTGGAGAGATTTCACACGGAAATCAAATTCTTGGAAAGACTGCTCAAGGAACCTGAAGAAGAAATGAAGCTTTTAGAACCTGATAAAGAAAAGGAAATGGTTACTATGCATGATAATGATGAAATGTCTCTAACATTTATAGAGTTAAGTAAATGTTTAGACTCTGCAATTAATGATGTAACTGTAGGTACAGAAGACAACATAAATAAATATGATGCTAAATAAGATAAATTAAGCAGAGATTATTTGAAGGTGAGATGAAAGATCAGGAACAACAAGTTATGTCCTTAGAGACATGAAGGAGACAAAAGTATTAATTCAGTAGTATAAAGATGGAAGAAACCAGCAATTTAAAAGAGATGATCATCTACATGAGAGTGAATTTGAGGAAGGCATTAGATCGCAGAGGTATAGCAGCTAGCAGCAGAATGAAGAATAAGATATTAATCTGACAATACAAACAAAGGCAAATGAAGACCGAAGATACAGATGGAGAATGAAGAAAAGGGTCAAGTGGAAGCTAGTGCAACAGAGGTGGAATGGCAAGCTTATGAACGAGTTCAGGGAACTTGAACAAATTCATATTGATTTGTTAGAGAAGGAAAGACTCAAAGGAATGGAGTCACAGTAAGAAGGATCTGCTGAAATCCAAAAGATCTATGATGGAAGATTGGTGCTTGAAGCATCAAAAGAGGATGAAAGTTATTTTATTTTAAAAACTGATGTGATCCAAAATGGATTTTGGATAGACTCCTAAGTCTAAGTGTACCTCACTGAGGAAAAATGAAAGTCCAAGGAAGTTCCTGGAACTAGCCTCATTACGGAGATCATCTCATTTTGAATCTACTACAACTTGAATGGGAAAAAATTGACTTAGGATGCACGAGTTATCATAAAATGAAGCTGCCTATATCCTTTGGAAAAAGGGGAAAATCCCTTGAAAATGGGTCCTAAAAACCCTATAGTCTTCACAATCTCCTAAATGGTCAAAACCATCGCAAAAGGAGAAGTTTTGGAAAAGGAGGATAACACTATCGGGCCTTAAAAACATGAGAAAACAGTGAAAATCGAGCCCATAAGAGGTCAAAGGGACAGTGAACTGGAGCCGTCAGATCTGGCCGATCAACAGTCCAAACCCGATCGACAATCGCAATCGGTGGTGACTATCAGAGGATATCAGAGCATAATATATGATTATTGTGATCATGACATCGTAATCAGCGACCACAATAGAGCGCTACACCAGCCCAGGGGCATGAGCGATATGTGAATCCGATCAATCACATTGTGATATCACAATCGGAGCTACACAGAGGAGCAATCATACACATATATATATATATATATGAGATGTGATCAGCCAGACCCGATAACAAATATAAATGCTATTTGATATGATTTGAGATCCATCAAACAACAGATTTCTGTGTATTTTGTGTATTTCGTTTATTAAACGAATTATAAAGAAAATGTGTCGATGTGATATTACAGACCCAAAAGGGTCTATTAATACTGATACATATGATTTCAAGTTCGATAAGCGGGACTTTCAATGTTTTTAATGTATTTTATAAATACAAAGGGAAAGCCATGGAATGGGAAATTGCAACTTGCGGCAATGACTAAGGGCAGACTCGATAATGTTATAAAGCGCATTTATGAAAATTTGAAGTCTAGTGAATAGTGTTTTCTACGAGTTTTTCCCGTGTATGGTATATTTTCCTTTGTAAGCCGAGAATGGCTATATTGTGGGATTTCAAGTGCCGATGCATTCTCTTGTTACAGAATCAGTGGCATCCATCCCTGAGGGCATTTAGCAATGATTGCTAATGCTGAGAGAGGGGATTTGAATGGACCAAAACAGGAGGACAGAGAGCTAGAGAGGGAAAATGATCCAACAGTACCGATTTGGCTTAAAAAGCAACAGAACGACAGAGATAGGGGTTGTTGGTAGTTGTTGTTGGTTGCTGAGGTTTTTTTTGGGTTTTTTTGCTGAAAGTGAAGCCAAAGTAGGAAGCTAAGGCAAAAAGAGGCAGTGCAAAAGAAAACGAGCAGCCAAGGGAGTCACTTGGTAGTCAAATGAAAAGCCAAGAGGGTTGTAAACTAATAGAGGGTAGAAAGAAGCCAGAGCCGAAGAGTCAGAGCCAAAGCTAGAGCCGAAGATCTAGAGTCAGAGCTAAAGAGCTAGAACCAAGAGCTAAGAGCCAAAGCTTAGAGCTAGAGCCAAGAGCCAGAGCTTCAAGAGCTAGGGAATAATATGGTTTCTAAACCCACTTTTTTTTTGTAAAATAGTAGGAGTTAAGCCAAGAGCTTGTAAAAAATACTTATACCATAATCCTAGGGAGCCTAGTTGAATTAACTAGAGCTCATAGAGACATAGCCTAAGAGTTGTGGGTGAACTCCTAATTAAATTGTTGTTTTTGTGTGATTTTTTATTGCTACATTGTTTACTGTTATATGCATTTATATATTAGTTTAAGCACATCAATTTACAGCACAGACAATAGATTTTGAAGAAAATAATCAGTTGAAAACAAATACAAGCATACACCCATATTTTCAAGCACATATTTAATTCCACATTGGTTAATCATTAAGACTTGGGAATATTCAAGCTTTGGAAGTGGGAGAGGTTTTTGTAAGTTAGAAAAGAAGCCTAAGAGCCCCATTTTCAGATTAGGTGGTATCAGATATTGATTAACCCCACCTTCAAAGAAGGTTATATCAGAATTCTTGATTGACAAAGCAAAGACTGCTTGTCTGAAAGGTGTTTGAACAGCAAGAGGCTGATTGTATGCTTGTTTCATAGACTGACTATTTTTCTCTGAGTTTGCATAGGTAAAGGGAGAGCTACTGATAACTCAGTCCAGGAAGGAAAAATAGGAAGAAGGGTTGAAGGCATTCTTCTATCCCAAAGGACCTCAAGGCAATCCAAAGCACAAGAGGTTTGTTGCAAGAGGTTTCTTAAATAAGCTCTTTATTTATCTTGTTGAAGTTTTTTTGTTCATTGGAATAATGACAAATTCTACAAGTGGGTCCTCAAATTCTACTCTCTTCACAAGATTCTTTGATGAAGACATGAAGCAAGAATTGTCGACCATGATGGATATGGTGAGAGAAATGTATGAGGATGGAAGGAAGAGTGGCATGCTTAGAAAGAAGCTGAGTTCCATGAAGGAAGAGAAGCAGTTGCTTGCTGACAAATTGCAGGAAATGGAGAGGCAACTTCATATCGCAAATATGAACTTGAAAAGGATGTATGAGTTGGAAACACAGCTCTTTGTTACCCAAGAAGCCTTAGTCAAGTATCAGCTTGAAGAAGAGGTAAGCCATTCCAGTTTGTCTTCAAATTCTTCTAAGAATGCTTATATTGTCTCTTTTGAAAAACATACTAGAGGCATAGGTTCCAAGCTAATGTCTGAGATGGGCTATGAAGGGAAAGGCTTGGGCAGACATGCACAAGGTATTGTTGAGCCAATAATGATTGAGGAAAGGCCTAAGTATTTGGGTCTTGGCTATGGACAAGCCTATGGAGAAAGTTCCAAAGCTGCCATGAAGGCCATTGAAATAGCTCCAAGAAGGAGTTGCATTACAGAGTGTGAAGATTGTATTTAGGAGGAATGCAATAGCTTGAAAAATCATTTTCAGGATGCAAGTGTTCAGAAGCAAAAACTTGAACCAGAGAGTTGGGGAGACTCCAACAGCCTTGAAGAGATTGATGGTGTTCCAAAGGGAGCCACTTCTTCATTTTCTTCACCTCCTCATGAAGGCAATAAAGGTGAAATAGGTAGGTATAAATATAGTTCTAAACATATTCCTTTTGATTTTGCAAAGAATAATAAATTCCAAATAAGTAAGGGGAAAGAGTTGCATGTTCCTTTTGTGGTTTAGATAACCATAATGTTTCTAGATGTTGGAAGAGAATGGCAAAATACAGAAAACTTTTGAAGGAAAAGAAGCAAGAATCCAAAGGTCCATTAGACAAGGCAAATAATGTTTTCAAGACGATGCACATGCAGTGAACTTACTACCATAAGCAAGGACATCTTGTTGCAAAATGTTGGACACTGAATCAAACAATGCTTCCAACAAAGCTTAAGAAAGTGGAAAGAGAAGATGGCAGAAATGGAAAGGAAGATTCCATGAGTGATGTGTCTCAAAATGATTCAAATGTTGATGTTGATGTGCAGACAAAGGTAGTATCTTTGAAAGGGATTGGTAAGAAACGGTTAGAGTTCTTATCCAATTAAGATTGCATGTCTATTGATGCATCTATTTTCATTTCTCTGTTAATGGAATGCAAGTTGTAGGTCTACCAAGATGGTGAATGGAAACAGGCTGAGTAGGAGGCTCACTTTGTTGCTGCAACATTATATTTCATTTCAACTCTAAAAGTACCGTGTGCTTAAGTGAAAGTTGAAAGATGAAATGCATGCATGAGCTTGAGATGCATGAACACAGGGATGTTGATGTTTTCCTCGTATTTGAACATGTATGTGTGACTAGCTTGTAGGGTTGATTGCTTTGACATGCCTGTGATGCAATGTTGATTTGGGAGAAGTTAACTTGGTCTCCTAGATGGGGATAATAATGAAGAGTTTCAAATTTTGAAAAAGAATCCAAACGGTCTTTTCCTACATGCTTGACTTGAAGGGTCATTTGTTTGAAAGATGTTTTGTGGGCTTGTTTTCTAGTCCATCATTTGTATGCAAATGTAAGACATGGAGGTGTTCACAAGATGTTAGATATGCTCTTTGTTGAAGCAGGAGTTTAGGCCATGCAGTTGTTGTCTGTATTTCTGTTGTTGTTGTTGACAGCTTGTCAAACAGGTACAATGAATGTTTTTGTGGAGCAGATGTACTTCACACTTGTTGAGCCATCTTGGATCAATGATCAAGGAAAAGAAGCTCAAACCACCTTCTATAACCAATTCATCAGGGGTTCTACAGGAAGGCAAAGAGGAAGACAGTTCTTCCCATGCAGACCAGCCCACCCAAGGAGGGTAGTGGTCAGAAAATTTGGTTCAGAGGCACTATGCAAAGGCAAGTGTAGGGAGGCTGAATGAAGAGGGTGAGTCACTCTCATTTACTGTTCAGATCAGTGTATCAGTCTTTTGGAGACCAAAAGTTCTTTTAGTGGTAAGACGTGATCCAAAATGGATTTTGGATAGACTCCTAAGTCTAAGTGTTCCTCACTGAGGGAAAATGAAAGTCAAAGGAAGTTCCTAGAAATAGCCCCATTGCAGAGATCATGTCATTCTAAATCTACTACAACTTGAATGGGAAAAAACTGACTTAGGATGCAAAAGTTATCATAAAATTAAGTTGCCTATATCCTTCGGAAAAAGGGGCAAAATCCCTTGAAAATGGGTCTTAAAAACCCTCTAAGTCTTCACAATCTCCTAAAAGGTCAAACCCATGGCAAAAGGAGAAGTTTTGGAAAATGCAGATAACACTATCGAGCCTTAAAAACATGAGAAAAGAACGAAAATAAAACCCATCAGAGGTCAAAGGGACAGTGAACAGGATCCGTCAGATCTGGTCAATCAACAATCGAGATTCGATCGGCAATCGCAATCAGCAATGGCTATCAGAGGATATCAGAGCACAATATCCTTCATAAAGATATCAAAAAATTGCACATCCCTATAGGTTGATTGCACTAGGATGAAATGAGTAGCCTTACTTAATTTTTCCACCACCACCATTATATAACCATTTTGTTTTTTCTAACTTAGTAAACCTATAACAAATCTAATGTTACTATCTCCCATTTCCATTTAGGTATGGGTAGTGGGTGGAGCAATTTAGATGGGTGCTGGTGTTCTGCCTCTACTTGCTGGCATTCCAAGAATTGTGCCAAATACTAGGCCACCTCTTTCTTCATACCTAGAAAAAATTAGTCCTTTCTTAAAGTTGTAATCATTTTTTTGTAACCAGGGTGTGCAACATATGGGCTCCTATGATATTCATCAAGGATACATCGCTTAAAAAATTGTTGATTAGGAACATAGATTTGATTTTTATAACTCAATGAATTCTCGTTATTAATGTCATACCCCAACCTCCTCTCAAGTTTTTTCTCCTATTTATCTTTCTACAATATAAAATGATATTCTGGATCCTTTAGAGTGGCTTCTCTAATCTAATTAGAAAAATTAAATTTCAATAGGCTGAATTTAATCTCATAAATAAAATTCAACCTCCTACCTACAATGTTTGCCATTTGGTTCTCCTTTCCCTTTAAATGCTTAATATCAAAGTCAAACTCTCTTTAAAAAGTGGTCCATCATTCTCAATGATCGTTTAAGTTGTTTTTTTAAATAAATTTGATCAAGTTACTATGATTAGTCATTGAGATAAACTTCTTCGCCAACAAATAATTTCGCGAGACCTTTAGGGCATAGACTACTGCCATTAGCTCCAAGTCATAGGCAGAATAATATTGCTCATGCTCCATCAAATTTCATCATTCATAGGCCACCACTCGGACTTCTTGCATTAGTATACCACCCAAACCCACCTAGCATGGATCATTACATACCATAAACTCCTTTTCTAGGTGTGTTATTCTTAAAATACATGTTCTGGTTAGAAGATGTTTTAGTTGATCAAAACTCTATTGAAATTTTGTTGTCCAATTGAAAACTTTCACTTTCTTTTGTAGGGTTGCTAAAGGGTACGTTACTCTATAAAATCCCTCTATGAAATGACGATAATAACCGGCTAATCCCAGCAAAGAATGGATATCTACAACATTTTTGGGGATAGACGACTCCAATATGGTTGTAATATTCTCAGAGTCTACCACTATGCCTTCTTGTGTGATAATATGTATTAGATATTGTATTTTTTCTTTGTAAAATATTCATTTACTATATTTCGCATACAATTGATGCTCCAACAGATATTGCAATACAATCTCTAAATGTTTCTAATGTTCCTCCATATTTTTAAAATAAAATAGAATATCATCAATAAAATCAACACAAATTTGTCAAGGTAAGGATGGAATATCCTATTCATAAGACACATGAATGTAGTTGGGGCATTAGTAAGCCCAAATGGTAGAACAACAAATTCATAATGTCCATAGTAGGTCCTAAATGTTGTCTTACAAATATACTCTTCCTTTATTATGATATGATGGTAACAATACCGTAAACCAATTTTTGAAAATACCATAGCACCCTTAACTTGATCAAATAGGTCATCAATCCTTGATAGTGGTTATTTATTCCTGACAACCAATTTAATTAACTCTCGGTAATCAATACATAGTCTCAAAGTGTCATCTTTCTTCTTAACAAAAAGCACAGGGTCTCCCCATCGTGACACGCTACGAATATATAATTATTGTCCAATAACTATTGTAGTTGAATTTTTTATTTGGTTAACTCTGGTACGCTCATCCTGTAAAGTGCCTTAGACACTGAGGAAACTCCTAGAATTAATTCAATGGTGAAATATATATAATTTTTTGATGTTAATCCAGGTATTTTCTCAGGAAACACATCAAATAAATCTTGGACAATTGGAAAGTTTTCTAGTGTTATTTTTTTTTTCCATAGAATTAGCATATCCCACCTACACTACGTAAATTTGGCATTCTTTCTAAATGAACTTCTCTAACTAGGAGATAGATATCAATCTTAATGTAACACCCTCCTCCCACATCTACCCAAGTAATCAGCCAACTAGGGTAAACATGTGATGAAGAGTTACTATGATATGATTCAAATCCCTATGTAATAGTTAATGAAGTGGAACGAGTGGAACGTAGCCAACCTGACCTTCTACACATGCAACAGAACACCTAGGAGCCATCCAACCCATCTAGGTGACCAACCCCTGAGACAAACTGACCTTTTGTTGGATTAAATCATCAAACGTTCCCTTGACATAGGAATGCATGCGACTGGGACCATAGTCCCTCCTACAACAAGGCATGCGTGTGACTAGGGACTTTTCCAGGTAGTGTTGTGCCAACGACTCTATATTTTGTGCCACTATTTCAAGGTCAGGACTTAGGCCACTACATAAAAGCCCATGAAACTTCCAGAAATGAAAAATAGCATCAAAGAAATGATAAAAATGCAAATACTTTAACAAGGACTTGACTAGACCTCTATTAACCATGATAGGCATTTCGTCAAACATGTCACAAATATGAATTCTACGGGTTTAAAAAACTAATCTAAGCATAGGGGTCTCATACTTATTTCAGAATCATTAAGAATCATTGACGCCTCACCAAAATAATTGCATTACCATCTATTAAGCCATATATTGATTGTACATTCAATGATTAACCAAAACATGATGAGAGCCATATATTTTAACTGTCATAAAACTCATTCATAACCATCATATAACCAGAAAAAAAATATCAAGGATATAACATCCATATAAGATACATATAAACAAATATATCTACCCATAAAATACTAGGGAGAAAGAATGATTGTATTAATGAATGCAAAGGTCAACCAGGTTTGGGACATCCACATTCCACCCAACCATAGTTGGTTGGACCAAATCTCTCTTCAACCAATCACCCCCATGCCATATTCCGATAATGAATTTTTGATATCATAGAGCAAATCCATCAAATCAAATCAGGGCTTCTAGAGGCCAAACTACCTCAACTTTCAACTAGTGGTTCCACTTCACGGCTGGACATCACTATCCATCACCAGATTGGTCTCTACCTAATTTGTCCAGGTCTCTAGAGCATTTTTTCCAACCAAGGCTCCAGGACTAGTAACTCAACCCATAGTTGTTGTCAGGCTGGAGTGCGTTTGTCCAATTAAGGCTCCAGGATTAGTAACTAAACACACCAAGGGCTCCAATGTGTTTTTCCAACCAAGGCTCCAGGACTAATAACTCAACCCAAGCTATTATAGGGCTTTAGAATTTTTTTCAAACCAATGCTCTAGGAACTAATAAATCAACCCATAGCCAAAGGAACATGAGTACCAATCAGAAAGAAAAAGTGAAAGATTCCCACAATAACATAGTTATCCAGGAAATTGCAAGGCTAGGAAAAACCACTGTCAATCCAGGAAATCCTCCATGCCAATGACATATCATGACCAAGAAACTAGATGCATATTGCATGCATGCTAAAACTAGTAAAGAAATCATACATACAACTTAGTACCTGCACGAGAAACCCATTGTAGCTGTTGATCCCAATGTCCTCTTATGATTTCCTTCTTCTCCTTTGCCTTCTTGCTCCAAATCCCAAGTATGTCGCACTCCTCCAAGAGTGCTCCAAGAAAACTGTGTCAAAGAGAATGAGAGAGAGAGAGAGAATAGAAGAGAGCTTCAAAACTGAACTGACAAAATCCATGAACTTATCCTCAAAAGCCTTTCTATTAATGAGGCCTGTATTTTCTTCAATTTTCCATTAATTTCCTTCATTTTCCTCCTTACATGCAACCTGTGACCTTTCACCTTCCTTTTCTCCAAATTTCCATTATTTTCATAATTAAATGCCAAATAAATGCCACTTTTCCTTTTCAAATCCTTATCCATTGCCTTTGTCGATATCCGTAGCCATAATAAACCAAATGAACATCCACACTAGGATATTTTTCCCAACATTCAACTTGGAATATGTGTCCCATGACCATGGTTATTATTTTTCCTTTATTAACTTTTATTACATGGATTTTTTATGAGGGATGTTATAGAACATTGCCCTCGATGTTCAATTACACCTACAACAAATAATACTACTGAAAGCAAAACATACTACCCATGAAGATTTATAAATTAGCTCATTGCAGTATATATAATTATTAACACGCTAAAAAGAAAACCAACATGACAACATAACAACATAACAACCATAAAGACATGACACCCATACCTCTTATTAGAACTTTGTAGCACAATTCATGGAGGTATTTACATCCATATGTACATAAACCAAAACATCACACCAACACATATACCAAAGCATTAGCTCAATCAACAAATAGAGAAGGATACATAGCCCACATCTGATTTGTCATCTCCGATGTAGCTCCATTGGGCCCAAAGTGCTTGCACTACACTTTAACCTGCTTGATTGCTTAGTTCTAGAGAATGAGCATCTTTCTCTACAATATACACTGAGGGTCCTACTCTAATTCTCCTTCTGGATCCGCCTACAATATAGACTAGTCAATCACACAATCAACATATTTAACATTATTTTTATGCAATGATACATGGAAAACATCACAAACTTTCATTGTCTCAGGTAGTAAAAGCTGATAGGCTACTGGTCCAATCCTTTCAAGAATCTTGAAAGGTTTAAAAAACCAAGGTGCCAGCTTGGCACATGATCCAATCTACAAGGATTTCTTCTTTGGCTTGATGCACAAGTACAACTGTTCCCCAACCTGAAATTCCTAAAACACCCTATTCTGATTTTCATATCTTTTTTGCATGTCCTATGTTGCCTTTAGATACTTCTTGATTACCTGCATTTTCTGTTCCATTTCTACTAACATGTCTAGTACAATCAATACCATGTTCACAAAATCAGTTCAACTGATGGGAGTATTACAACTCTTCCCATACAATGGTTGCATGAGACTCATCCTTAGTAATTCCTAGTAACCATTATTGTAAGCAAACTTAACTAATGGAAGGTACCCCTCCCATATCCTTTGCTGATGCATCACATACATCCTCAACATGTCCTCCAGTATCCTAATTGTTGGGTGTGGATCCTGATTATCTTTTGTATTCAAAGGTATCGCCGCATTGGACCCCAGTTCATAATGGGACAGCAACATCGCTCGTAAAATATTCGCTGCAAGGGGGGTCTAGGGGGGTGCAACTGCGACCTTTGGGAGTCGCCCCCTTGCGGGGGGATCGGCGGAAATGCCATTGAAGCTAAGAACAAATGTAAAATTGCCTTGTAAAATGCTATAATTTCATAGTAAATCTAGGTCATTCATTAGGCGGAGATCTGACGGTAGAATTTATGTTTAATTTAGGGTTTTTTGCCCCAGAAGGCAACCCCTAGCTATATATGAGGGAATTGCATTGCGTCTATGTAGATCTATATTCTGAGTGAGGAAGAGAGAGTAGATTGAGAGCGAAGAGGGAATTACAGCGGATCTACTGTAGGTTGTATCTCTTCAGTTTGTTGAATAATATGAAAGGAAGGGCTGGCTATTTCTCCATGTACGTAGCCCAAACTGAGTGAACCACGTATATCTGTGTCTCTCTTGTTTTATGTGTTTTATGTGTTTATATTTCTGCAATATTTTATGTGTTCAATTGCTCTGTAATATATAATTTTCTAACAACTAGTATCACCCTCTATGTCTGTCCATTTGCCTATGGATGATAAGTTGTATTGAAGGCCAACTCTGTACCTAAACTTGCAAACAAATCTTTTCAAAAATTGGAAGCGAACTTTTCATCTTTGTCTGGCACAATATTCTTCAGAATACCATACAATCTAACCACATTTCTGATGAACACTTTCGCCACATCACTGGCTAAATAGGTAGATTTCATTGGAATGAAGTGTGCTACCTTAGTCAACCTATCCACCACAACCATGATGGAATCATGTTTTCTAGATGTTCTCAACAAACCAGTGATGAATTCCATGGAAATGATCTCCCATTTCCACTCTAGAATCAGGATAAGTTGTAGTAACCCACCTAGATGCTTACATTATGCCTTTACTTGTTAACAATCCAAGCATCCCACCACAAACTCTGCACTTATTTCTTCAAGTTCGGCTAGTAGTAGAACTTCTTCACCACTATCAATGTATTATGATATCCTGGGTGACCTGAATACGGTTTCACATGAAACTCTATCAAGATAATCTTCTTGATCTCGCTATCATTTGGCACATATATCATGTCCCTAAATCTGATCAAGCCATCTGTTGTGAGATGATAGTCCACATCCTGTGCACCTGTACCTGCACCTATACCTATACCTATGCTTGTACCTATACTCTGTTGTCACCTATGTCTAACCTCCGTGTACTTGTTATCCCGTTGATCTGCCTATAAGATCTGAGCCTTTAAATATGTCTCATAAGAGATCATAGATGCTATGTGTTTCACCTATATCCGCTTGCTAAGAGAATCTGCAACCTTGCTCTCTTTACCTTTAATGAATATGATCTCAAAGCCGAACTCATTGATCATGGCCAACCATCTAGATTTCCTGGCATTTAGATTCAGTTGGTCAAATAGGTACCTCAATCCATTGCGATCACTCATCAGTAAAAACCTCCTCCCAAGAAGATAGTGTCTCCACATTTTCAATGTGTGGATGATTTTTTCCAACTCAAGATCATGTGTTGCATAATTATGCTCATTCTCATTCAATTTTTGTGACTCATAGCATACTAATGGTCCCTCCTACATGATAACTCCATCAAGTTTTGTTTTGCAAGCATCTGTGAATACCACAAATTCTTTGTCCAGATTTGCAATCTTTAGCACCGAAGCATGTGCCAAATAATTGTTTTATCTGCTCAAAACTTTTTTCACATTCCTCTATCCATTCAAACTTCTTACCTTTCCTTTACAATGATGTGATGGGATATTCAATTTGTGGGAGGTTCCCGATGAACATCCTATAATAACCTTCTTACCCCATAAATGATCTGGCCTCATCCACATTCCTAGGAGTTGCCCACTCCATGATAGCCCCAATCTTCTCTCAATCTACTTGTATGCCTTCCTTGGAAACCACATGTCCCAAGTAATGCACCTTTGTCTGAAAGAAACTGCATTTTCTAAGCTTAGCATATAATTGATCCTCCCTTAGCAATCTCAATACTGCTGCTAAATGTTTAGCATGCTCTTCCTCATTTTTAGAATATATCAAGGTGTCATGAATGAACATAATAACAAACTTGTTGAGATAAGGATGGAACACACTATTCATCAAGAACATAAAAGTAGCTAGAGCATTCGTCAAACCAAATGGAACTACATCAAACTCATAATTTCCATACCTGGTCCAAAAAGTTGTCTTGTATATGTCATCTTCATTGAGGCGTACCTAATGATATATGGATCTAAGATCGATCTTCAAGAAAATTATTTATCCCTTCGACTAATCGATCAAATCATCAATCCCAGGCAATGGATACTTGTTCTTGATGGTCGCTTTGTTCAAATTCCTATAATAAATGCACAACCTGAGAGTACCATCCTTATTTAAAAAAAAAAATACTAATGCGCCCCATGGTGATACACTTGGCCTAATGTATCACTTTTCAAGCATTTCCTTCAACGAAAACAATAGCTCAACCAACTTTGGAGTGCTCATCCTGTATGGTGCTTTTGATGTTGATGCTTCCCCTTATACTAACTCAATAGAAAAATCCACTTCCACGTGAGGTGGAAACTCTGAAATATCTATAGGAAATACATCCTCAAACTGTTGTAAAACTTGGTAGCTACTCAAAACATAAAAATCCTCAACTTCCTTACATTTGTCACTATAAATATGTAATGCAAATACCACACATTATTTCCGCGACTATGTTTTGTCTTCATAGTTTTAACCATTCTAACTGATGTTGCCTTCTTCTTACCCTACAAGACCCTTTATTCTCCATTATCATCTAAGCACTCTATAGTTTTGTCAGAACAGCCCACCTTGGTCCTATGAAGATACAACTAGTCCATGCCCAACAACATAATATATGATCCCAATGGAAATGCATTCAAATGTGCTGATGTAGGCATAACATTCAACTCAAATGCACAAGCTCTTACCCAATGATGAACCCACTTTCTTTGTACCTCTAGCCAACTTCACTAACCAAGACTTTGCATGCACTTATCTATTCAAACCACACTTATCCACTAGGTTAGGATTAATATAACTATAATTAGAAGATGTTAAGTTAAAATAGAAACAAATTGATCAAAAATCTTACCTTCCATTTCGAAAATAGACACTTGGTGATATGTGTTCCTGTTATCCAATGCTGCATAGATCCTAGGAACACTTTGTCTAACATCCCCAACCATTTGTGGCTCCTGGGAACTATAAATATGTAGTCTACCACCATGATGTTCTGGACAATCTCTCTAAAGATGATATTTGCCACAAGTTAACCACTCTATGGGCTTCCTATCATCACCCTTGTTCTTCTTAGATTGAAATTCTTTTCCTATGTTAGATGCATTGAACTTCTTGTGCAACACTACATTCTCTTTGTTACTTGTGTCCTGAGGCCTTTCCCATTTCTTGTTCCATTTCCCTTTATTCTTGTTATTACCTTTCTAGTGCGGTTTAGTCTCAGATATCCGCTTTGATTTCTCATAACAATATTTTAGCTTCTAGATGGCCTCCTCCAATGATCTAGGCTCATGAAACCCAATCCTATCCTTAAATGTTATCGACAACCCACTGATGAATCTCTAGATCTTGGCCTTCTCCTCCTTGAGGTAAGGCACATACATCAAACACTCCATAAATATGGTAGTGTACTCCTCAACAGTCATAGATCCCATCTTTATCTCATAAAGCTATGTTTCATTGTCATCATAATACCTCTCTAATAAGTACATCTTTCTGAAGAGTCTCGAATTTAGTCCAAGTCAACTCCTCATAAATATTTCTGATGTTCTTTATATCTTCCCACCATATATCTTCTTTACCTTTAAGACTAAATGTAGCTATTCTGGCCTTCATGTTCTCTAAGTAATCATGTATCCCAAAGAGCTTATTCATTCCAAGCAACCATGCTTCTACATCCTATGATTTCTTCATTTCCCCATCAAATGTAGATGGCTTTTCTTTATTGAACTCATTTGGCCAATATCCCCTATCACTCCTCCTATAAGGATGATAATGATGATGACCACGATACCTGTTAGAACTAGAACTAGAATAGTACATGTGTCTATCACCTCTCTTGTTCAAAGTATCCAAGAAATTTCCTTTCCTGGTCATGTCATCTCTATATAACGTGTGCCCACTACCAGATCTCCTACCATAAATTTTCATTGTCATAAACCTCATTTCTAACCAATATATAACCAACATAAATATTAAGGATATAATAGCCATATAAGCCACATATAAACAAGTATATTTACCCATAAAATACCAGTGAGAAATAGAGTTTTTATTGATGAATGTAAAGTCCAACCAGGTTCTTAAATTCCATGTTCCACCTAGCCATATATTGGTTGAACCAAATATCTCTTCAAATAATAACCCCCATGCCATATTCCAAGCATGAATGTGGGATCTCATAGAACAAATCCATCAAATCACACCAGGGCTTCCAGAGGACAAACTGCCTCAACCCTAAACTAGTGATTCCACCTCATGTTTGGACATCACTATCCATCACCAGATTGGTCTCTACCGAAGTTGTCTAAGGATCTAGAGCGTTTTTCCAACACAACTAGTAACTCAACCCACAACTGTTATCAGGCTCTAGAGTGTTTGTCCAACAAAGGCTCCAAGACTAGTAACTCAACCCACTGAGGGCTCTAGAGAATTTTTCCAACCAAGGCTCTAGGACTAATAACTCAACCTAAGTTGTTATAGGGCTCTAGAGAATTTGTACAACCAATTCTGCATGAACTAGTAACTCAATCCATAGCTAAAGGAACATGAGAACCAACCAAAAATCAAAAGGGAAAGATTCCCACAACACCATGGCTATCTAGGAAATGGAAAGGCTAGGAAAAACCACTATCAATACTAGCAATCCCCCATGCCAATGACAAATCATGACCAAGAAACCACATGCATGCCAAAACTAGTAAGGATAGCATACATGCAACTGAGTACTTGCAAGCCAAAGCCATTATAGTTGTTGATCCTGATGTCCTCTTACACTCTTGCTTTTCCTCCAAGAGTGCTCCAAGAAAAATCTAAGTATTCGAGAGTATGAGAGAGAGAGAATAGAAGAGAGCTTCAAAACTGAACTGATAAAAGTCTGAGCTAACAAAAGCCATGAATTGATCCTCAAGAGCCTTTTTATTAATGAACCCTCTATTTTCTTCAATTTTCCGTTAATTTCCTTCATTTTCCTCCTCACATGCAACCTCTGACCTTTCACCTTCCTTTTCTCATAATTTCCATTATTTTCATAAATAAATGTAAATTAAATGCCACTTTTCCTCTCCAAATCCTTAGCCATTTACTTTGCCAATTTCCATAGCCATAATAAACCAAATGAACACCCACACTAGGATGTTTTACCCAACATTCATCTTGTAATATGTGTCCTATCACCATGGTTTTTATTTTACCTCTATTAACTTTTATTACATGGATTTTTAACCAGGGTTGTTACACTTAACTGCATGGGCCTATTGGTCCTTTGAACTTCACATCTAGCACCAACCTCATTCAAGAAACTAACATTATTTTCTTTACAACTTAAAAGAGACCAGTGAGCTTCCAACTAGTGCTCATAAATTAAGACATCATAAGGTCCTAGGGAAAAAACATTAAAATTTACCTTTATAGGTTGATCTGCTAGCTCAATGAACAATTCTCTACTTTATCCAACACTCTTCCTTTTTCCCCTATGGCTAATTGTACCATGCATGGAATTTTAAATTTATGAACTTGTAATAGACACAACTCTACCACCTTAGAACTTATGTAACTTAAACTGGTCGCAAGTTCTATTAAAATAAAAATAATATGCGTGAAGAGCTTACCTTCAAATTCGATCATGCTAGATTGATATTCTGCCTGATGATTCTCCAACGTAGCATTGATTTTGGGTATGTTTTTACCACTTTTCTCACTATTGTAGCTTCTTGTATGTTGGTTACCGATTCATGTCTTTTGTGATATGACAGTTCTTGACATAATGTGGTCCTCCACAACCTAGCATTGTAGGGGTGGTTTATTTGTATCTGACTGCCTTCATTTCTAGTTGATTGTTCTATTATTTTCAATTCTTTTGGTAGTCGAGGTTTCTACTGAACCTTCTCCATATGTTTCCCTTGCTAAACATTATGGGAATTCCTGAAATTGGCAGTTCTATTGTTTTTTATATTCTACACATTTTATGTCCTTTCTTAACTACCTAGGTTTTACCATTATCTTTCTTCTACATTTATTGGTAACAAATCTGAGCTTTTCTTATAGAATCATCCATACTTTTTGGATTATCAAATTCCATTCATTCCTTCATATGAGTTGGTAGGTTTCTAGTGAATATTTTTAGTTTATATTTTTCTTCTCATATATATGGTACATATTGTAATAATGAGGTGAAATTTGCCACATATTCATCCATGGTTAGTTGGCCTAATAGAAGATCATGGAATTATTTCATTTTATCATCGTAAAATTGTTTAGTTAGATATTTACCCTTGAAGTGTTGCTAGAAAGTTTCCTAAGTAACTAAATTCTTGTCATTTCCATTTACCACCTTCACTTCCTCCCACCACAAGGTTTCCTTTCCCTATAGTTGATAAATTGCTAATCAATCTTTCAAATTTTCATCATGTTCATAAATCTGGAATTACTTAGTCATATTAGCTAGTCATAACTCTTCCGCCTCTTCAGCTTCAGCATCGTATCTTGGGGGTTTTATCTTTTTTTACTGCCACTGTAATTATACCTTACATTTCTTAGCTCTCTTATGCATGTCACTCTCAGAAGCATTTCCAGACTCTCTTTCATGTGTTTCTTTGTCTCCCTGTGATTCTTGTGCTTGAATCCTATCCAGTATACTTCCTTCCCTCCTCCTGTGAGACTCTGCCCTATTTCCATTATTAGAATTCAAGATGGAATTTTGGTGGTTTTATCTGTCTACCAAACCTTTCAAGATTCATGCTTATTCCTGCATTAAGTGTTCATTGTATACCCTTAGGTTTTCCATTTTAGTCTTGAGTTTCTACATAGTTTCCATCAACATAGTATTCATATTTCAAGATTCATTTTCCAATTGGATCCACAATTCTAGATTAGCTCCCACAAAAGGTGTTGAACCATATCCTGTAGGAGGGTTTGTTGTGTGTGTAGATGTTGTACCACTTCGTCTCCTCATAATGCTTTCCATGTGGATCATACAATACAATTTATTATTCATCATTCTACCCAATCAAACCATAGTGTAGCAACTTGGACTCTGATACCACCTGTAATGTACCCTAGCCATTTTTGTTTTACATTAACTATTTACACAACATGGTACTCAATTCATTTCTAGAATCTATTCCACTATATAATAATAATAATGAAATAAATGAAAATTACTTAATAATATTATATATATATATATACATCTCACTTTTATTATGTGGATGATTAAGTCGTTGGGAATTACTGTTAACTTGGTAATTATGTTTAATGTGTGCCATCGATCCAGGAGAATCTTGTCAGTCCATCATGAGAAAAGTATTCAGTGGTTCAACATTGAATTGATCCTCAAATGATCATTGGTCGATGAGGTCTTGAACTTAATTAGCTTCACATGTATTTTTCATCAGCATTCAATTTCTAGTGTCTTCATCTTCAATAATGATGTTTTTGGTTTCAGTTCCGCCAGTGATATCAATGGTTGATGTGGTCTTCATGGTCATTATGGTATTCTTAGGGTTCTTCTAACATGGTGATGGTTTCTAGTTTTACAACATTGTAATAAACCTATACTAAATGTTGAGTCCTAAACCTAAACCCTAGAACCTATGTTTAAAGATCTAAGACCTAACACCTAAGACATTGTGGTAAAAACCCTAACACTTTAACCTAAGTCCTAGCCCTAAAAAAGCTAAGGAATAAAAACCTAGAACCTAAAAGCTATGTGTTACAAATCAAATGCATAAACCGTAACCTACAAAAGCCTTTTGGGCCATGTTCACATTGCAAACCTATGCAATAAACATTAAAACAAATTCAAAAAGTTAACGATGTCCCTAACTGCAGTGGAGTAAACATTAACATGTGAACGCAAGATAGTAGACCACAATTGGTTGGACCATCACGGTCAGGTGGGGGTGTAAACCATGTACATCTGAATGGCTAGCAGTAATAGTGGAAAACTATTGGGGGTTGCAAATAACCGCAACACCAAAACCACTAGAGCCCTAACCACGGGTGGGTGAACACATAGTAATAGACCGCGAGGTCACTAGAACCGTCAGAGCCCAAACTGTGGGGATTATCCATCTGTTCACATGAAATTTTAGCACTTGTCTGCCCAGTTAGCTGGCCACTAACAATTTTCAGGTTATTATAAGGTTGTAGGTGGGTTTTTGTTCAAAAATTTCATATTTTAATACACCTAAGGTGCCAAATGTCATTAAGTGACATAAAAATATTTCAACAAACCCTAAACTCATCCTTAAAGTCATCTTGTTTATTCCTAAACTTAGCACGAAGGAGTTTGAATGCATCTGGAGGGTTATAATGGTAGTTTGGTCCTTGTAAGAGGAGGAAGAGTGGTTTTGAGTTTTGTATGCAAATTCTCGAGGATATAGGTTGTTTTGTTTTCACTGTAACAGGAGCATCGAGAGTCGGAATTGGGAACCACGATATGCGTTGGAAAGATAATTCAGAGAGATTTCTTATGACTGTGACCAGAAGTTCCTACATGCACAATCAGTCTAGTTAATTTGTTGTGTAATCGAACTCCTCGGATTCAATCCTAATAAAGCTGACACCCATCTTGAAAGTGGACCCAGAGACATAGTCCATTAGGGACGAACTTTGTAATCATGCTTTTCTAGTTTTCACTTCTATTTGCATATTGCTTATGTTTCAATTTTGTCATCAATTCATTCCTTTTCAAGTAGTTCTCATGGTTAAATCACTTTCAATTAACATTCAATTCACTGATGGCATTAATCAATTCTACTTCAGTTTAACATATGATCATTTCAGATCATAATATTTGGTGTCAGAGTAGGTTGTGTTTGTATAATTTTTCCAATGAATGTTAGCCAGGTCAAAGTCACAACATGGAGAAATAATCCTCAAGGAGATTGATCCAGAGATTGGAAAGAAAAGAGTCGCTCATAATTCTACTATGATAGGATTTGATGCAGGTGAAAATCCAGAACTAAGATTAGCGAGAAATAATTTCAACAATCATTCTTGAGTATGTAGCAGATGTTGGGAGAACTTTACGAAGATAAGATGGTGCGAGATACAGATTCTTCTTCAAAGACATCAAAGAAGGACAAAGGTAAAGGCAAGGCTGATAAACCTCCTTCACCTCCGTCATCTCCATCATCACATTCTTCTTGTTCTTCTAGTGTAGAATCTAAAACAGAAAATAAACCTAAGAAAACATCTCTTTTGAAGCTTGATGTAAAATTTGAGTTACCTATTTATGATGGCGAAATGAATCCTGACGTATTCAGAACATTTCTGGTGATAAAATGAAAATTTAGTTAGCTACACTGAGAATGGGGGGAACAACTTTAATCTGGTGGGAAAGTAAAACTCAAATAGATGTAAAGCGGAAAGGTAAATCCATCTCTTCATGGTCTAAGTTTTTAAAAGCTCTTAGGAAATAATTCTATCCTTTAGGATATATGAAGCAAGTTGTTATTGATTGGTAGCACTTGACACAAGGTAAAGGGCAGAGTGTTTAGGATTTTACTCAGGAGTTCAAAAAGAAAGCTTTGGCACTTGGTATTTCATTGGATACATGTGAAACTTTGTTAAAATACATCGGCAATTTACATTCATATTTGTAGCATACATTATTGATGTTTAATCCTAATGATTTTGATGAAGTGTGTGTTCAAGCCATACATATTGAATTATGTGGCAAACCATTCAAGTTTTCACCGCAATCATCCAAAGAATTTGAACCAAGGATTCTAATGACAATAAGGGGAAGAACAATTCGAAGAGAAATAAATCAGCGACAACTCAGAAGGAAATACCTACTTTTTCTCATTGCCAGAGAATCGGTCATGATGAATCTATCTCTTGGAAACTTCATCCCGAACTTAAGCCCAAAAACTTCCTTAAAGCGAAGGATGAAAGGAAAGTAATTGCAGCAATCCAGGAAGATATAGATTTCAATTCAGGGGATGAAAGGAGGATAGCTACCATAGTTTCGATAGGTAAAACATCTGACACTGGCTCAAGTCTAAATACTATTGCATCTTCATCAAACATAAATCCTTCAAATGAGGATAAAAGAGTTGAACTATTTAACATAAGGATAACTTCTAAGCACACAAAAATAGATACAATGTTTGACAATGGATGATAGGCCAATTTATTATCTAAATATTTAGTTAATAACTTGGGTTTGGAGATAGGGAATCATCCAAGACCTTACCCATTAGGATGGCTAAGTAAATCAACTCAGATAAAAGTCACAAAATAGTGTCGATTAAGATTTTCCATTACAGCTAATTACATTGATGAAGTGGAATTAGATGCGGTTCCAGTAGACATATGTGTAGTTGTCTTAGGAAGTCCTTATCTTTATGATCATGATGCAGTATTTTATAGGAGAGAGCATAAATATCACCTTAAGAAAGATGGGGTTGAATTTATTTTCAGGGCACATAAAAGTAAAACACACTTGAATTTAGTTGTTGCTAATCAGATGAAGCAATTAATAAGTTCAAATAAGAGATTTGTACTCATGTGTGTAAAGGAACAACATAAGAAGCAACATGATGTTTGTTCAAGTTATAAGTCCCAGTTTAAAGATAGTTTGATCGAAGAGGTAATTTTTTTTTTAGTTATAATTAAAGATTCCAAACATCTTACTCATAAGCAGGGAATACAACATGAATTACAGTAGATGCCCAAATTTTTTCTTCCTAATGTCAGAATGAATCAATTCAGTCCAATTTTGGGAGTTATAAATTACAAGAATGCAGGTGAGTATTGGGGAAAGTCAGTGTTACATTTCTCTTGTATTGTGTCACCATTTCATGTTTCAAATAGTTTGGAAGCCTCTTTTCAAGTGGAGAGGAAGCCCATTTGTTTTCATATCAAAGCCTTTTCTAACGCAGTGTCAAAGTATCCAATACATCTAAGGGAAAATTATGCATCAGGGGAAAGTGATAATCAACGGAAACATCATTTAATGAATGAAGAAATAGTGATTCAAACAAAACAACAACCACTTCAATACTTTCAAAATCAAACTAAGTTGTAGCAGTTTTCACATTAGAGTTTGATGGGTTTATTGCAGCAAGTTCACTTAGTAATCATGAATTAGGAAAGTATATCAAATCAAGTAGATGGTATGATGTCTAGAATGTTTTTGAATGTTTCTGTTATTCTGCAAAATAGATTGTTAGTACATGTCAATGTTATTGAACAATACTCTATAGAGACTTTTCTCAAATATGTTTATGAATCACTAATTCATGGTACTTCATGAAAAGAAGTCAATTGCCATGTTCATCACAGGTTGTTTGACCATCTTCGCAAGTTGTACATACTACAGATGGATGAAACAGTTCACAAATTCAAAATGCACCATGACCAACATCATCAGGGTCATCACTTTTAGGTGGTTGATCGAATGTATTGGTACACTATTAGGGCAAGGTGGAGAGTGAGGGAACTATACCCTCACCTGCTATCTATCTAGTCAGAATTTTTTGGTCCAAAAGCTTTAAAGTGGAGAGGATTGATCTAGGAGGGTCTTGTCATTCCAGCATGAGTGGAGTCTTCAGTGGTTCAACATCGAAGTGATCATCAAATGATAATTTATTGATGAGGTGTTGAACTTAATTAGCTTCACCAATATTCATCATCAACATTCAGTGTCCAGTGTCTTTAGCTTCAACAGTGATGTTTTTGGTTTTAGTCCCACTGGTGATATCAATGGTTGACATGGTCTTCATGGTTGTTATGTTATTCTTAGGCTTATTCTAATATGGTGATGGTTTCTGGTTTTACAACATGTAATAAACCTATTCGAAATGTTGACTCCTAAACCTAAACCCTAGAACCTATGTCTAAAGATCTAAGACCTAACACCTAGGACATTGTGGTACAAACCCTAACATTTTAACTCAAGTCCTAGCCTTAATGAAGCTAAGGAGCAAAAAACTAGAGCCTATAAACTATGCATTACAAATAAAATGCATAAAACCTAACCTACAAAACCTTTTTGGGCCATGTTCAAATTACAAACCTATGTAATAAACATTAAAACACATTCAAAAAGTTAACTATGTCCCTAACCGCATCAGAACCAAAACAGAGTAAACATTAACATGTGAACACAAGACAGTAGACTGCAGTTGGCTAGACCGTCCTCGTCAGGCAAGGGTTTAAGCCATGTACATGTGAATGGCTAACAGTAATAGTGGTAGACTGTCGGAGGTTGCCAATAACCGCAGCACCGGAACCACCAGAGCCCTAAATATGGGTGTGTGAAAACATGGCAATAGACTGCGCAGTCAGCAGGGCAGTCACCGGAACTGTTGGAGCCCAAACCGCAGGGATTATCCATCTATTCACATGCGTTGTTAGCACTCCTCTGCCCGATTAGCTAGCCTCTAAGAGTCTTCAGGTTATTATAAGGTTGCAGGTGGGTTTTTGTTCAAAATTTTGATATTTTAATACACCTAAGGTGCCAAACGTCATTAAGTGACATAAAAATCTTTCAACAAAATGTAAAATCATCCCTAAAGTCAGCTTGTTCATTCCTAAACTTAGCATGAAGGAGTTTGAATGCATATAGAGGATTATAAAGGCAGTTTGGTTCTTTGAAAAGGAGCGAGAGAGGTTTTTCGTTTTGTATGCAAATTTTGGAGGATATAGGTTGTTTTTTTTCAGTGTAATAGGAGAATTAGGAGTCAGAATTGGGAACCATGACAGGCATTGGAAAGCTAATTCAATGAGATTTCTTGTCATAGTGACTAGAAGTGCCTGCGTGCACAATCCGTTTGGTTCAATTTATGTGTAATTGACCTCCTTGAATTCAATATTAATAAAGCAGACGCCCATCTTGAAAGTGACCCGAAGACATAGTCCATCAGGGGAGAACTCCATAAGCAATGTTGCGATCTCATACGCTGTGTGTTTTCTGCTTTTCACTTCTATTTGCATTGTGCTTATGTTTCAATTTTGTCATCAGCCCATTCCTTTTCAAGCAATTCTCATGGTTAAAGCACTTTAAGTTAACATTCAATTCACTGATGACATTAATCAATTCTACTTCACTTTAACATATGTTCATTTTAGATCAACCTCCCCCTTTATTGTTCTTGTTACCTATGATATACATTAATATTTTTTTTGGGTCATGGTTTATTTTCTAAGTGTTCCCCGATGAATGCCCTCAACGATTGACATGAATTTGATAAGGGTGTTCCCTAAGTTTCCACCCTAGATATAAACATTTCATATGCTCTTCCAAAGAGTCTAGAACCCATGCCTAATCATCTGCCATCTAATAGATCTTGTGTTCGAGATTGGGAACAAGTCTATGATAATTTTTGGTAATTATCATATCAATGACTGGGAAAGATTGGAGGGAGTTAGAGAGTAACTACCCTCCTCTCCAGCTTTGAGTGAGGCTAATTTGTTGTTTTCACTACACCAAAACACCACTCTACGGATTGGTTATAATTTTTCAATTGTCGGAACCAGTTCAAGCTCTTGACAGTCACGACATCCTGAGCTTCAAGTCACAACGCGTTCTTTTGGTTTTGGGAATACAATTTGCCAAAATTTCAGCCCAAATTAAATGCTAAGGGCTCAAAGGCTAATTCTTTTCCATTTACCTATACATACCAATTATTTCCCTTTAAAGTAGAGGCTAATTACTTTTGTTAATTATTGAAAGGGACTTTGGCATCATTCCAGAATAGTCACTCAGGGTCAGGATGGAGCCCTTCCACGAGTGAGATATTAAACTATTTTCTCAAGCCTCTTCAAGTTATTAACTAAATTTCCTCATTCTAGTTGGGTTTCTAAGAATTTTTTTCTTTTTTTAGCTTTTTTGGAACATGTTTGGCCACCCATCAACTTGTTCAGGTAATTTTTGTTAGTTTTCTCTACGGAAATTACTTTCCTCTAAGTTCCGCATGCTCAATTCTTGGTTCTTCATCTGGATTTTTGAAGGTACTGCTTCTTGGAGCTCACAAATTCCTATCTTCCATGTGGCTCTTCAAATTTTATCACTGACCATTATTTTCCTCCAATGCTTCCGGGAGTAGTTCCTACTTACTAGGGTTTTTTTTGTCATGATGAATAGAGATTTTTTTCCAAAACCCCCTATGAGGGTTGATGCCCCTCGACATTATTTATATGAAAATTTCTTAATAACATAATTAGGATTGTACACTTTTGTTTTTAAAAGAAGACTAGGTTAGTCGAAAACCAAAGCTATATCATAAATATTGTTTTTCTAGAAGTTCTCCTTGAAGTTAGGGTTATGTCAATGAGGGAAATAGCCTCATCCTCCAACAATAATTCTAGGAATTATCCTTTTATTTTACTTTCTTCTAGATGTGGTTGTTGGTTCAAGGCCCATTTTTTTTAATTAATGGGTTCACCTACAAGGTTATTTCATTGTTTCATTACTTTCCTATCTCATGTATGACAATGTGTTTATGGTATTGATATATAGTGCTAAGAGTCTCTCACTAAAGTTACTATGATACAAGAAAGTATGAAGTTAACTTAGAATACTTTCCACAAGGATATATGTATATTATATCTTTTGCAAATAGCTAGTATTTACCTAAATAAAAGAAACCATGTTACAACATTTGTATTGAGCATTTATGTAGTCCAATTTGAATTTTTACAGTGATTAGATTATAGATTCTCTATTATTTGTTTTCTTCCTGTGTAGAGATATTTCAGTTCACAAAAGGTTAATGTATAATTTTCCAAACTGCTCTTTCTTATTCTTTTAACATTTGGACACATGTTCAACAATTTTTACGGTTCTTTCTCAAGTCTAACAGTTGAGAGGTTATGAGACTACCCTCAGATTGTTGGTTCCTCGAATTAGCCCTAGGATTAAGCAAGACTCTTCAATTGGGTTCATTCTATCATCACCAAATCATTTTTATTAATTTTTGTTAAAATTTTCAACCATGGAAAAACTTCATGTGGGTCATCTTATTCATGGCTGATAATATTTTTATTATATTCCTCTCATTGAGAGGTCTAGGATTGATATAAATATCATCCGATTGCGATAAGTATTCATGGAGATATGAATTTATTTTGATTATGGAATTATTATCAAGTCGACCTACAACTCATGTAGGCTCAGAAGCCCAACAGCCACATTTACTCAAACACCAACATTGTGTATAAATATAAGACGAATTTTCCTCATTTGGACACACTCATCTCATCACATCTCTCTCTCTCTATTGCGCAGAAAAGAGTCTCTTCTCTACTGCGTAGAAATGGGTCTCTCTCTCACACATGTGAAGCCGGAAACTACTGAAACTGAAGCTGCAACTGCAGAAGTAAAGATTGACCTACGTGGCCTAGAAGATCTCCTCATATGAAATATGCTATAGGTTCATTTGAACCTACTCTAAAAGCTTCAACCTTTGGTGGTGGAATGGAGTTAACCTGATGAACGGTTTGCAAGATATCGAATGCCCTAGTTTGAAGCTAGAAACTGTTGAAACTAAAGCTACAACTACAGAAGCAAAGATTGACCTGCGTGGCCTAGAAGATCTCCTCATCTAAACTACGTTGTAGGTTCATTTGAACCTCCTCTGGAAGCCACAACTTTTGGTGGTGGAATCAAGTCGATCTGACGGTCGGTTTGTGAGATATCATCTACCCTAGTTTGATAATGAAGCCGCTAATGCTGATGTTGCTGATCTAGGGTTTGCCACTGCTGATATGAATCAGATTTATTGTAATAATTATCTCTACTAAATTATCAAAAATAAAATAATATATGATCAAAGGGTTTCCCCACACATTGTGGGGTTTGTCCCTGGCTAGCTGCCACATCTTGTGTCTCTTGTCTTGGCTTGTTTTCTGTCGATTGTTTAATGTTGTATCTGCACTTTACATTATGTACATGTGATTCCTAATCTGTGGAATATAATAAGAAAAAGAAGTAAATTGTTATAAGCATATAACATACCATAACTTAACATGGTATCAGAGCTAAGGTGAATACAAATCCCGAGCAAGAGCAAGAGCAATCACCGAAGAGAAGATTGGCAAGGCTATCCTAAAAAAACTATGGGATCCTCAACACTTTGCCAAAGGCAAGATTCGTAAGAAAGATGACTATCACGAATGGAAGATGTCTATTGATCTAACCCTAGAAGATCTAGGAGTGCTGGACCATGTAAGAGGCAATATTGTTGAGCCTCCATCAAATGCATCTGCTGCTACATGGAACAAATGGAAAACCGGAGAAGTCAAAACAAAAGATCATCTGAGACTCTATCGACAAGCACTTGATGATCTACATCTCTGACCTGAACACCTCCAAGGAAATCTACAATATACTGGTGATTTTATTTAAACTTAATGATGCAAATCAAGTTTTGTTTCTTAGAAATAAGCTGAAGGAAATCAAGAATGGCAGAGATGAGAGTATGCAAGCATACTTCTTAAGGATCACTGAAATCAGGAACGATCTCCTATCTATTGGGGAGGCTATCACTGACAGGGGAATGACACTCACGACTCTTGGAGGATTACCATCCGAATGGTACATGTTCAAGACTACTCTTCTGAACTATAATGTAATTCCTAGTTTCAAGGAATTAATGGCTAGATGCATTCAAGAAGAAACAAGGGAAGAAGAGCAGGAAATGCCCTTGCCTAAAGGTCCTCCTGCTGCTTTTTCTTCTCATGCTAAGAAAAGAAATAATTATGGGTCTAAATCGAAAATAAAGGTTGGATCTAAGGGTGGAAAAAAAGTACGATGTTTCATTTGCAATAAAATAGGTCACTATGCAAGGGAATGCCCTGATAGAAAGGAATCACACCGGGACAATGTTAAAAATCCCTCTGATGGCAACCAAAGGAATGACAAATTCAATAGCAAAGGTAAGAGGAGAGCTATGAATCGAGGAAGAGGACAACCATTAAAGAAGGCTAGAAATTCTAGGATGTATTAAATGCACCTAACCTCAAAAATAATGTAGTGTCCATCTCGGCAATGGAAAAAAAAGGCTACAAGTTAATCTTCAGCGATGGAAAGGTACATATATGGAAAAATAATGTTAAATATGCCTTTTCTCTTGGGTTTGGTGTTGATTCATTATATTAGGTTGATGGAAGTCCACTAGGTGTCATGTCTAATACACACCTCTTCAGTCCGAACATTGGCATCGGAGGATTGACGCCCTTCATTATAAAGCTATACTTGGTGTAAAACAAATGGTGATAGGGATGCCCAAATTCCGAGTAGAGAAAGAAGGTGTATGTCCAAGATGTGCTGAAGGAAAGATGAAAAGGGGACCATTTCCCTCAAGCCAAAGCAAGACCTCCGATATATTACAGTTGGTTCACTCAGGCATATCTGAGGCTGGCATTAAGAGGGAGACTACTACACCACATACTCCTTAGCAGAATGGTGTGGTGGGAAGGAAGAATCGTACGATTATGGAAGTTGTCTGGGCCATGCTACATGATCAAAGACTTCCGAAATTTCTATGTGATGAAACTACAAACACCGTCGTATATGCCCTCATCAAGCATTGCGTTCCAAGACTCCTGAAGAAAAGTTCATTGGTAAGAAACCTAATGTTTCTCATTTTTAGAATTTTTTGAAGCCCTGCATATTTTCATGTGCTGAAACTGAAAAGAAATAAATTGGGTTCATCTGGAAAGAAATGAATTTTCATGGGCTATGGTGAAAATACTAAAGGCTATAGAATCTATGTAGCCGGTCAAAGGGAAGTTGTGATTAGTTGTGATGTCACCTTTGACGAAGAAATGGCTCTCAGCAAGGTGGATAATCTTCTGACTTTGAGGAGCTCTCAAGAAGCTGACACTAGGGAACTGAAAGAAAAGGATGTTGAATCAATGCTTGATGTAGAAGAACCCATGGATCCGATTGATCCTCCTCCACATGAGCCTTCCTCTTCTAAGAAGAGGCCTTCATGGGTTAGGGGGCTACTTGACGATGCTGAAGGACATGTTGCACCCCAAGGAACCTTTCGTGAAAGTAAGAAACCTAATAGGTATCAGGGATACCTGACCATCATGAGCACGATCATACAAAATGAGCCTTCATCATTCTCAAATGTGGTCAAGCATCAAGTATGGAAGGATGCTATGACTGAAGAATATGAGTCTATCATGAAGAATGATGTCTAGGAAGTAGTTCCCAAACCCCGGGACAAGACAATTGTCACTTCTAAATGGCTTTACAAGATAAATCATGCAACAAATGAAAGTAAGAAAAAGTATAGAGCTTGTTTTGTTGCTTGTGGTTTCTCCCAGAAGGAAGGTATAGACTATGATGTGATATTTGCACCTGTTTCCAGATATAAGACCATCCACTCGATCATAACCCTTGATGCTTCACAAGGATGGAACCTACATCAGATGGATGTCAAGACTACATTCTTGCATGGCTCAATCAAAGAAGACATCTACGTGGAGCAACCCGAAGGATTTGAGATTTATGATCGAAAATCTCATGTATGCAGGTTGAAGAAGGCTCTCTATGCGCTAAAGCAAGCACCCCGAGCATGGTATGAGAGGATTGATAGCTACTTGATGAAGCTGGGATTCACTAGGAGTGAAGCGGATCCTAACCTTTACTTTAAGGTTGAAGATGACAAGCCTCTCATACTGGTGCTGTATGTGGATGACTACTTTCTAACAGGTGCAAACCCTCTCATTCACAAATGTAAGAGGGAGTTGGCTTCTAAATTTGAAATGAAGGACCTAGGACTGATGCACTATTTCCTAGGACTTGAAGTGTGGCAGAAGCCAAGGGAAATTTTCTGTCTCAAGGAAAATATGTGGTGAAGATTCTGAAAATATTTGATATGGTGGACTGCAAGCCTGTGACTACCTCGAGGATATTAACTTTTAGAAGTTATATGGTAGTGATGTCGCACCAGATTTGGGAAATGCCTCTGAGTTTCACAAACTCATTCACATTGATGTTCTTGGTGAACCTCCATCCGAACATATGTTTTGTAGTTAGCATTGTGAGCTCATATTTGGTTGAGCCTCACTGGATTGATGCCAAGAATCTTCTGAGATATCTTCGTGGCACAATGGGTTAAGATACACTGTCGAAGATGTGAGACTACTTGGATATAGTAATATTGATTGGGTAAGCAGTGTGGTGGACCATAAGAGCACTCCTGGGTGTTGTTTCACCTTAGGATCTGCTTCGATATCCTATATGAGTAGGAAGCAGAAGTCGGTGGCTTTGAGCACCGTCGAAGAACAATATATTACTGCTAGCATGACCTCCTGTGAGGCAGCCTAGTTGTGAAAGCTCTTCAGTGAGCTATTTGGATTTACATTGGACACCACTATGATTCTATGTAACAACCAGAGGTGGGATTCGATTATTGAGGAATCTCGTATTCATCGTTTGCTCCAGTAGATAGACATCATCTGGGATATGGTAAGTCAATGAGCAAGGAGGCTCCATCGCATTAAGATGATGTACAGGTCGATATACCTTGTCAAAGCCCCGAGGAAAGATCTAATCTGTGATTTTCCCAAACAACTTCGAGTCGTCAAGAAATCCTTGTACAAGCATCCTGCATGTTGCATACATTGAGCTCTGGGAGCTCTGAGGGCTTGCGGTTCTTACCGGAGCAACATACGATCACATGGTGACTCACCCTCCCCTAGTGGTGCGCACTAGAACAAGATAATTTTCTCTCTCGTGGGACAAGATGATTCTCTCTTATGGAATAGGATGATTCGCTCTCCTGTGTAGCAGGATGATTACTTCTCCTGTGAGGCTTGGATTGATGTGTTCTCCATGGCGATTGTAGCAAGATTGATGTGTTCTCTTGTGAGGCCTATATTGATGTGTTCTCCATGGCGGCCTGGATTGATGTGTTCTCCATGGCGATTGTAGCAGGATTGATGTGTTCTCCTATGAAGACGGGATTGATTAGCTCTCTTGTTGAGGCATCCTACCCATGCAGTCTGGGACTCATGGGAAGTACCTCTCATCTGATCAATGAGTAGGGAAATGAAGTTAGGGACCATAGTAGTACTGATGGATGCATCATTGTATCTACCGTACTCCCTACGCTAGGATGACCTCCATTGATCTGGGATCAATGGTACTAGTCTGGGACCAGTGGTAGGAGTTGTACCATACTATGACGCTGACTTCGGGTCGGTTGAGACTGGTCTGGGACCAGTGGTACACACTCCGAGACTGACTTTGTGTCAATTCAGTACTGGTCTAGGACCAGTGAGAGTGGTACATACTATGACACTGACTTCGGGTCGGTTGAGACTGGTCTAGGACCAGTGGTACACTCTCTGAGACTGCGATACTAGTCTGGGACCAGTGGTAGGAGTGGTACTTACTATGAAGTTGACTTTAGGTTGGCTGAGACTGGTCTGGGACCAGTGGTATGCACTCTGAGACTGACTTTGAGTCAGTGGAGGATGATACTGGTTTAGGACCAGTGGAGTTGTACTCACTATGACGCTGACTTCAGGATGGTTGAGACTGGTCCAGGACCAGTGGTACATACTCTGAGACTGACTTTGAGTCAGTATGATACATCCTCGATCATTTCTTCTTCTTCATAGTTCAACGGAGATGAGCAGAGCAGAGCAGAGCTAGCAAAGCTGAGCTGAGCAGAGCAGAGCAAAGCCAGCTGAGCTGAGCAGAGCAAAGTAGAGCTAGCAGAGCTAAGCTGAGCAAAGCAGAGCAGAGCCAACAGAGCTGAGCAGAGCTAGGCAGAGCAGTGCAAGGCACTAGTGGCCGAGATAGTACAGTTGGTCATATGGATCACTGGATGGAGTTCTCCCTAGTTGAGAGGGAGTGTTAAATTGGCAACTAGGGCCAAACTCCATGTGGGTCGGCTTATTTATGGCAGCTGATATTTTTATTGGATCCCTCTTGTCGAGAGGTGTAGGATTGATCCAAAGATCATCCGATTCCGATAAGTATTTATGGAGATATGAATTTATTTTGTTTATATATTTATTATCAAGCTGACCAGCACTTATGTAGGCTCTAGAAGCCCAACCGACATGTCTATTCATCATCCTCGCTTTAGTATAAATAGAAGAGTTTTGATGTCAATTGAAACACTCATTTTTGTGATCTCCTCTCCATGTCTTGGGTTTTTGGAAGGAGAGTCACAAAAAGAGTACGCTAGCCTAGATTAATTCATCACAGTCTTATAAGATATATGCTGCTCAGAGTACACGTTGTTCATGGTGGATATCCTGTGAATATTATACACTGGTTCATGGAGTCATGGGATATATTCATGCAATCATCACATGCCCTAGCTTATACGTTGTTGTGGAGCCTAATTACAGTAAGGTAAGGAAAGACATCAAACCGCAGTGAGGGAAGGACTACAGTAAGGGAAGGAATAAGACTGATATTCACAGGTCATGGAACATCATATCTTCGCACAACATTTCATACACTGTAATGGGACAACAGTATATATATATATATATGCGCAAAGAATGAAGAATACGCTGACACCTTCCATGTAGTCATATGCTGAGACCTGTTGACGAGTTAATGCCCTAAATGCAGAGATTTTTTCACTGCCATAGAAGCACAGAACTCATGCATATTCTAGTCGCTGTCATGAGGCCACATGTTCCCCGCAGTTGGGAATGAAACTATATATGAAACGCTCTCATATATGTCCCCTGCTGTTTGGAACGCAATCATAGAACCCGCAGTCAATGGTGAACGCAGTCATAAGTTATATATATACATGCAGAGGTCCTGTACACATCACAGAGGTTATACATATAGACGCAGAGGTCCTGTACACATCGCATAAGTTATATATATATACAGAAGTCATGTACACATCACAAAGGTTATATACATACACGTAGAGGATGCCGAAGACTCTTATATATACTCACAGATGTCTCTTATGTATATTCGCTAAGGCCGCAGAGATTCTTTGCTTTGGTATATGGTCTCGCATTCGTCTCTCTAATGTGGGTCTCGATATGTATGATCTTACTCCAGTTGTATATAGGGTCTTAATATGTATGTGGTCTTGATATGTATGGTCTTTATATATACGCTGGACTGTACATACGATGGGCAGTAATCGCTGGAAAATATACGCTACAGTACATAAATTATATATATACGCTGGACACATATATATAGCACAGTCTTGGGCTGCTACATGATATATTGTGGATGGGCTGTGCAATGAATACATGGAGCATGGGCAGCAAGATGATGAGCAGCAATATATATATGTTGGGGTGATTCAAGTTACATGATGTATATATATATATATGGATAGTGATATACGGTAGCTCA
Organism: Pinus taeda; assembly: GCA_000404065.3. NCBI lineage: Eukaryota > Viridiplantae > Streptophyta > Pinopsida > Pinales > Pinaceae > Pinus > Pinus taeda. The sequence goes on from APFE030741691.1 coordinate 64,458, forward strand.
TATACGCAGGCAAATTGGCAGTACAACATATATACATGGCAAGGTATATATATGCAGGTTATGGCTATAAATATCCATGCAGGCAGAAGAGCATATTACCATAAGGACACAATTGTGATTTAATGTGCTTGGATAGCACAATGATACATGGACCATGGACAGCATGGGCAGCATGAAGCAGGATGACTATCATGATTAGTGCAGCGTGGTGCTACACTGTAAGGTACAGCAAATGGACGAGATTTAGAATGATGATAGGTGAAGGAGTCACCTTGAGAATCAGTTGAAGCAAAATGTCTTCAACTGATCTCATCGTTATAGGAGATGATCTATGCTTAGATCTAGATAAGTCAAAGTGTTGACTTCTATTGTAAATGTACTCTCTCTCTCTCTCTTTGTTGACCTTTGAAGATAAAAGAAGATTTGATCAAAGGGTTTCCCCACACATTGTGGGGTTTGTCCCTGGCTCACGCCATATTTTGTGTCCTCTTGTCTTGGCTTGTATTCTGCGTTTTATATTTATGTTCTATCTGCAGTTTATCGTAATGCTGATATGATTGCTAACTGTGAAAATTTAAATAAATTACTCTAGCATAGAACATACCTAATCTTAACAGATTTGCTTCCACAATATCTTCTTCATCTTCTTCCTAGCCTTCAATATAATTTTGTTGAAATGGCTCTATTACTTGTCCTTGAGGATCTTGATTTCGTTACTTTTGTTGTCTATTTCTGAACTACTATTGTTGCTGGCCATGAAAGTTTGGATTCCTCACTGAAGGCTCTTCTTATCGATCAGTTGTGGATATTCTATCCATCTTTCTCTCCATGGCTTTGATTAGAGTGCCAAGATTTACATCTGAAGATGATGAAGGTTCTTCTTTAAAAACAATTTTCTTCTCAGTCCTCTCAGGCTTTGATTTAGACTTCTTGATGAGAAAATTGGCTTCGACACTTACTACATTTCGTTGCATTTATTCAAGAGTTGCAGGGTATCTCTCTTTGAGTTGATATGCCATGTCTGGGTCAAAGGCATTGGGATAATGGAGAAGTGCTAGACCAGGTGGAGGCTTCACATCATCAGGAATAGAATTGTATACCAAATTGAATCTTGTTGTAAATTCTTGAACTGTCTCATTTGTATTTATTTTCATTGAGTTATACTCAGCCTATATTTGCAATGGATTCCTTTTTTCTTGCCAACAAGCTAGGAATAACTCAATCAACCTCTACGAGTTATTGAAAGAATTAGTAGCTAGGCAGCGAAACCACTTCTCCACATCTCCCAAAAATATCTGAGCTATGATTGTCATCATAGCATCATCTTCATCAATTTCTTCTAGATCAATAAAATCTATCAATTTATCAACATGATGCTGAGCTATGATTTCTGAACTCCCATCAAATAGACGAAGTGTTTGACCATAGTTCTGAGGTAAAGCAGCAAGTTGAGCAGGTAGTATGAGGGGCGCAAATCGTGACATGATTGTTGGAGGCAGTGGAGCTACTACAATGGGCTGTGTAGGTAAAGATGATGATACTAATGGAGGCAGTGGAAGAAAGGATGAGTAGGTTGAGGTCCTTGGAGATGTAATAGAGGTACTTGGAGGTGTAGTGGATGTATTTGGAGGTGTAGTGGAGGATGAGACAATAGTTATGTATTCAAGTTGATACCAAATGTAGGCTTTTTCAGTAGTGATTTGGAGCTAATCAACAAGACTCTGAAGTTTGTCAAAATTCAGCTACAACTCGTGATCAACTATAGTAGATAAAGATTTTGAAGAACAAGAATGAGATTCAAATTGAAGAGGTTTAGATATTACTTCAGAAATGAAAGACTCAGATTTTGAGCTTGAAAGAGACAACTCTAATTGAGTATCAAAATGAAGTTTCTCAAAAGCAAATAGATTTCTAGGTAGAGAAGTTGTTCTTTTAATTTTTCTAACTGCACTTTTAGTGATGGGTAATTTAAGTTTTCTGAGTATTTTTCAGGATCTTCAACAATAAAAGGTGGATTTGGGTCAGGATTTGACCTGGTATATCTTTTATAAGCCAGAATTTTGTCTCACCTTAATATTGCTGAAATTTGTAAAATCAGCCTATGTTTGGATACTAGAAACTGTCAACTACAAACCCAGTTCTCTTGAAAGATCTAAGATATCTCCCAGGAATGATTTATCAGTCGTTTCCCCGGCAACGACGCCAAAAAATTTATCCTCTACAATTTCCTAGGCTTAGGAGGAGATCGAAAGAGGTAACCTTGAACCTACTTTCAGCTCAATAGCTAGCCCTACTAAGCTAGAGAGGGATCTCTCAAAGTTTTTTATCAATGAATAGCTTTAAAGAAAAAAAATTTAGGCTAGATATGCAAGTTTGTTTTTGTGTTTGTGAATTTAAGATTTTAAGGTTTGTTGGACTAGGGTTTAGAGTAAGTGATTAGGTCTAGGCATTAGGAATGCATAGACAAGTATAGAAAGGAGATAGGTATCAGTAGGCTATGATATACTTGAAATGTTGTCAATGTAGTATATATTAGAAAGTTTTGAAGAGACTAATGAGCATATGTAAGTATGAGTTCATTAGCTTTAGAAGAAATAAACACAACTATGAACACCACATAAACAGAGCTTGAAATCAAGGATCATGTCTATTTAAATGCATGGTAATTCATAGAAAGAAGAAAAATCATGTGAAGAAATATGATTTATCCATTAGAAACTAATAGAAATATTAAACAAACACCTTAGGCGCATAGAACTATAGTTCCTAAAAAATAGCTGCAACAGCTTCTGTATTAGCTGAAAAGATCATAACATACAAGCCTCCTCCACAAAAGTCCAACCCCTCTCTCTGAAAGAGAAATGATACATATAGACTCCATTAGACCACTTCCCCACCTTCAAGGGTCGAATTCATAGGTGGTGGAACTGATTCCAAGATTCTCTCAACCAACAGGCGAGAGTGAGAAGGTTAAACACAAACACTTCTTGGAGACTTTGTTTTGGATTTGACTTCCTTAATGAGGCCGAATAAACATAAAAAACAACCTATAATGTGAATTTATTCATGCTTACATAATATAACCTTGAACCAAGTTCAATTACATCAAGATTTTTGACTTTGACCAAGCCAAACTGAAAACTAGGAAATTTACATAGTGAGATTTTAAATAAAAAGCACAGGAAATTGTAGAAGCGCAGCTCTAACTTTGAGCCCACTTTAAGGTTCCTTCCTGAGGTCCAAATGAAGATCTGAAAGCGCAGTCAACTATATTTTCATGTCTAGTTTCCATAACACCTTGAATTTTTAAAATGACCCATGGGAATGCCTTCAAAAATCCAATCTCCCAAGGTCTCACCAGAAGCGCAGCGCCTGTCAAAAAGAGGTCCAAAAAGCTAATTTTTGACCACTTTTTCCCCTTTTTCTCAAAATTTCAACCCCCTTTGGAAAATCTGAAGAAATTGATTTTGAAAAGATGCCAAGGGCTTTCAAAAATGCAATCCATTCTTGATTTGAGTGCATGAGGAAAAAGAGCAGCGCCAAGGCACTGCGCTTCTATGATTGGTCAAATTTCTCCATAAGGCACCAAAATATCCAAAAAACCAAAAATGTTCAGAATTTCTTCAAAATTGGTTAGAATCTGTAACATTAAGTATATTAATACCTCATGGATGCTTTAGCAAGCATCTCTAAGTTACCCTTCTCATTTTGGTCCTTTAGGGCTTCTTTGAGCTTGTTTTCCAACTGTTTGACCTTGACATTGCAAATCATATTCTTGGTCTGGTAATGATGTGTCATATGCATTAATAGCTGGTTGTCTCTATTGGCCTTTTCCAGAAGCTTCTCCAAGTGGTAATTCATCTTGTCTAACCAATACTCCCTGTGATATGATTTCAACCTACTTGTTTGTTGGAGCATGATGGTGGCACATTTTGAAGCTTGGAGATGATGTAGTGCTTTTTGGGCGATCTATGGATGTTTTTGGGCAAACGCACAATAATTTTTTCAAACGCGCCCTCTCTTAACAAGCGCACAACACCCTTAGGAAATGCACATAGCTTTAAGGCAAACGTGCAGCACTCTAGTCAAATGCGTCGTTCAAGTTCAAAACGCTCCCTCCAAATTGCAGGTTGATTTTGACTACCTTACCAGTGTCCAAATTGAGCCCAGGATAGCGCATTGGAAATATTGTCCTATCTCGTTACCAAATATACCTTAAGTTTCCAAAATGGACTTGATTTGACCCTCCCAAAGTTGATTCTCCCAAGACTGGTCAAAAAGTGTAGAATGAGGGTGCAAAAATGAAGTGTTATCTTGAAAGAAATGTTTGGAGGTCTTTCGTAACTCCAAATTGATCTCATGATAGCTCATCAGAAATATATTTCTTCGTAGTTATCATTTGAATCATCAAGAAATTCATTTGGACACTCAATATAGGGTGATTTATTGGTTTTTCCTTACTAATGATCATGAATTCCATCTTATTTTCTTGATAGAGTTTCCTGAGCTGCCCAAATATTGGGATAGTGGCATATGAAAATTCAAGCTATAGATTGCCCTTTAGTTTTGCTCCCCAAGACCTTGAAAGTAACATACCAAACCTAGGAGGAATATCAACAACTACTACATCCATCAGCACATTCTTGGCCGGAATTTGGTCCAAGGACACTACCAAGTCTTTAATAAGGCCAAGACATTTCACTCTACCTGAATCAAAAGAATAGAGGTCATGATAAGGTCAGGTGATACTCAGTCCTAGTTTGTCCATGATGACATTGGGCATAAGATTATGTGAGGCACCAAATCTAGCATGTCGTTATGGA
>APFE030741704.1:0-23375 GCA_000404065.3 Pinus taeda
CTAAATATCTCGTTCATTCCCACCATTTTTATTTAATTTATTTTAAAAAAATTATAAAACATAAAACCTACCATTTTTCCTTTTCCAAATTTAATGGACATGACAGCTTCAACTGGTCAATACATAGAAATACAAGCACGTTCCTCTCGGAGAAAAGCATAGAAATACAAGCACGCTCCTTGTTAAATGCACGAGCAAAAACTGTGCAATCGCATCAATGTGCCCACTATTCCGGGTTGACCAATTTCACTCAACATTGCATATATATGTTTGTCTCTCCTTCCCAATTTGTTACAATATTATACCTCAGTGATATGGTTTATAAATATCATATAAAAAAATTATAATATAATTTGTTTTTGTTAAGATTCGCAGGTTCTTATTTTTATGTTTACATGTCTATTATTCACCCCATTATGAAGGGCGGGTACCACAATATTCAAACCCAAGATCTCCCGTTCAATGAGACTTCATTTCCACCGCTATCACACTTGAGCTATCCAAGGGATTATTTTATATGATTTTATTGTAATTAATTTAATTTCATTTTATAAAGGACACAATTATTTTAAGATAAATTTTTTTATTGATTGTTTATTTTTGAATATTTTAAAATAATTTGTGTAAATTAAATTTCTATTATCTATTTAATAATTAAGTTAAAATTCTGCTCCCGATTAGGATGCGGGTCAATGTCAGAAAGATCAGGATGCGGGTCGATGTCAAAAAGTCCAAGTTGGGAGTCGATATGTGTAGTACGAGGGCCATAATAAACGTTGCCCCCCACATGTTCAAGGTGGGAATACAGTGTCCTTCAGAATGAATGCATCGATGGTAAGTGGGCAAGGTGGCGAGGAAGGGAATAAGGTAGGGTGGTGGAAAAGGCAAGGCCATCCGACGTGCAGGGCAAGTGAGAACCGCTGTGGAGAAGGGTAGCAATACAAAATTGGGGAAGGTCGACGACAAGATGGGTACCTTGGTCGCGGACAGAAGCCTGAATCTGGGTATGTAATTTGGTCATGTGTCACAACCCTTAAAAAAAAACTTTTTAAATATTAATAATTATCAATATTTCTTATGCGGATTAATTATTAACATATAGCGCTAACATACTTGCTATTAATTCACCTGTTAATTTCTTGTATCCGACCATAAGTCTAAACTTTAATATATGTATATTAGCGTTACAATCTTTTTCGGTTCATGATAGCTGAGCTGGCATTGGTAGCCTGAGCTGGCATATGGATACGTCGGCGGTCGCCTGGTCTTTCCCGCCGTCACCTGGACTCGGATCGTTAAGGCTATCTGTGTGAATTTAATACCACGCCTCGGTAACGCTCCACTGGTTGTCTGGACGGAACAGCTGTTTCCTTGTGTACACCTTTCCTGTACGATTTTTGGGTATGGAGTCCTGGTAGCTAGAATATTAAATGTCCCGATCTCGGCCTGTATCCTCTCGGGATTACACCTAATCGGACGGATCGGATTTCACCTAATCGGACGGATCGGATTTCACCTCAAATATCAACGGTGGATTTTAAAGGTCATATGATAAAAGGGTTTGCCTAGGGTTTCTTTGCCATTTTCCGGGTGCAGGCGAGGTAGCGCCTCTCGACTCTGCACGCCCTGGTTATACCAGAGAACTCATGTTTGACTCCGAATTCACACCGTCAATTTCCACAGAACGGCCACTGTCTGGAAAGAGGTTTATGTCACCAGCAAACTGCGAGGAGTGGTCGAGACCTTTGAGGTTTATCTGAAGGTAAATGGAAACTCCCTTTTTAATTAACCTGAACTGTTTCCTTATCATATATGCGTCGTAGCAGGTTTAATCGGGTTAATCTTTGGCTTGCAGGGTTTCTGAGCATAAAATTATGGAGACGCCCAAACTTCCAGGAATCAAGCTTCGTCGGAAAAACACCAGGTATGTGGCTCTAGCCACGGCTTGCAATTTTATTGACCTCGGCTATTGTCTGAGTATGGATTCCTTTTTCATGCCAGGAGACTTATCATGCTCCGTTATGGCTGGGCCGAATGATGGACTTCTTCGCATTGGGTTTCTGGTCGTGGAGGGTTTCATTTCCTTGTTTGTATTAGGCGGTTCTGTTAATTTAGAATTAAGTTAAAGACTTGACCCATTGGAAACCCTTCGAGGGTGCTGGGAATGCTCATTGTTAAATGGGGCATATCCTAACAGATTTACCAATTTGTATGTAATGAATAACGATACGAATCCTTGTATGGTTTCTGGATTCAATCAAGAATCAAGGTTTGCTCTGGTTATTATTGATATTTGATGTCGGCATCCAACTCGCTGTAATTTCAATGTCTCTTTTCATTATATATTTGAGGTTCGCACAGACTGTCTATGCCTCCTATATTTGCCAGTCTCTTATCATGTGTGAATATATGAGAGTTATGTTCTAATCGTAGCGTCTACTGTTTTGTAATGATACAGAGGATCTTTATTTTCTTTATTTAAAACTGTATCTCTGTTTTCCTTTATCTGGAAATGTATCGGTGATTCGGAATAACGATGCTTTCAGTGGTATGCTTTTGTCATTTCGGTTCGGTAGTTATATGTGTATATGCGGTATCGTGGCTATCTCTGTTCCGCCATTTATTCACAGCTTATGGTTAGAAAACCCATTTAGTTCTTCCGAATGTTATGACAGAGATTTGTTTCTTTTCTTTTGATTCATTGTTAAATGTATAGATATGTAATCTCTGTACATGTATCAGTCGTTTTTATTTGCTGGCAAGATTGTCACAGTCGTTCCGTCTCGGTCGACTCTATTAGAGTTGTCTAATGGTGAATCTTCCGTTGTTATGGCCAGGCTCGCACGCCCTCGGGGTATGAGCACTGGAAGCGCATGTAACTAATAAACCCTCGGTTTTATTTCTTGCAAAACAATTCTTAGGTTCTGTTACGATATATCAATTGCATGTTTTAATTATTTATAGTTTGCTTACTGCCATAATTGCTTAACTCGAATGACTGTATTTTTTATTTGTTGAACTATACTCATGCAGTTATGAATATAACTTGTAATTTTCCTCTTTGTTTACGGTCAATACATTACCTGATATTATCTTGGGTTTTTGTCTACTGGTTAAAATATCTGGATCATAAAACTAGTCGTCTTAATCTTTAAGAGGACAAATGAACTACTCCATCTCGCTTATTTTATTCATACCTTACAGTAGACAGTAATTCTGCAAGTTTATAATAAAGTCTTCTCTTTCTCAAATAATAATAAAAATCCTATGGTACAGATAACTAATAACTTTTACAGTAAAAGAAAAGATTCCTAGTTAATGACGTAACCTTAATGTACTTACCTGTACTGTGCCTTCCTTAACTTGTACTTGTTGCCTGTTCCTTCAACTGGAATAAAATCATATAAAGCTTGTTATCCACCCAACCAAGAGCTCAGTCATTATGACCTGATGCTCCCCCCCAAGCTCACTTGCAGGCCACTGCCTTCCACAAGATAATGCCTGCTAGTAGCAGTGCGATAAAATGCACTATAGTGCTGGTACTATCTGATCCTCATCAGACATTGTACCATTCCTTCTCTTTTTCCTGCCTGTTCCTCAACAACCCAGGCCTTTTTCCTCTTTACCCATTCTAAGGTAAGGAAAAGTGGTTAGGGTTGCCCTGGCAACTGTTTCTTTTAATTAAGGAATAAGAAGTAAATAACTTTTCCTAACAAAGTTATCTACAATATTACTGAATTCATAATTCTGAATAAATAACATTTCAATATTAATAAGGTAACAATTCCTGTTTTCACATTTACCTATCATGGTAACTTATAAATTATTCATATAACTGTTTGGTCATTACATCTCCTCCCCCTGAGATTGGACACCGTCTCGGTGTCTTACAGTGATAAACAGGTCTGGATATGTTTTCTTCATCAATTCCTGATCTTCCCAAGTGGCCTCCTCGGGCCCAAAATGTTGCCATTGTACCTTAACTTGGGTAATAACTCGTTTCTGCAGCTGCACTTCTCTCTGGTCGAGAATGCTCAGCAGTTCGACCAGCACTTCTCCTTCCGGTTTGACCTGCATTGCACAAATTTTGAATTAGTTTTTTTTCTTCCAAATAGGATTCTTGCTGAATTCTTTATCATACAATAACCCCACCTGTATATCCTGCCAACGAATTACATGCTTAGGGTCATACACATACTTCTTTAGGACCGAAACATGAAATACATTATGGACCCGGATGTGACTTGGCAAGGCCAACTGGTAAGCCACCGGTCCAATCCTTGCTAGTATCTGAAATGGTCCACAATATCTGGGTGCCAATTTAGCGCAACCAGCGCATTGCAAGGTACTTCTTTTGGCCTGAATTCGAATATACACATGATCTCCCACCTGATACTCCTTAAATCTCCTTTTTCGATCAGCGAAATTCTTTTGTCTATCCTGAGCCGCCTTCAGATTGACACGTACTCTCTTTACCATGTCCTCCATTTCTTTAAGCATGTCGGGTCCTAAACTTAATTTATCTTCAGGTCCTCCCCAGTTGGAGGGTGTATGGCATTTCCGGCCATACATAACCTCAAATGGACTCATTTACGTTGAAGTATGGTAACCATTGTTATACGCAAATTCCACCAAGTGTAAATATTCCTCCCATCGTGTGGGTTTTTGCATAACGTAGGCCCTTAACATGTCTTCTACTACTTGATTTACTCGCTCCGTCTGTCCATCAGTTTGCGGATGGTACGCTATGCTAAAATTCAGCTGAGTGCCTAAATCAGCAAATAGTGTCTTCCAAAAGGCCGATGTGAACTTCACATCTCGATCCGAAATTATTGTTTTTGGGAGACCATGCAATCTGAACACATTCTGCATAAAAATGTGAGCGATTTGTGCAGCTCTGAAAGTTGATTGCACCGGTATGAAATGTGTAGCCTTACTCAACTTGTCCACAACCACCATAATGGAATCATTGTTTTTCTTTGTTCTAGGTAACCCTGTAATAAAATCCATGGAGATGATTTCCCATTTCCATTCTGGAATGCGCAAGGGTTGTAACAGCCCTGCTGGATGCTGATGTTCAGCTTTAATTTGTTGGCATTCCAAACACCGCGCCAAGTACTCTACAATATCCTTTTTCATTCCTGGCCAAAAATATTCTTTCCGAATTGTTGTCATCATCTTTTGATAACCCGGGTGACCAGCATAATGGCTGATGTGGAATTCCTCCATAATCAGACCTTTAATCTTGTTTTGATTGGGCACATATATTCTTTGCTTGAAATAGACAATTCCCGCGTCATCTGTCGTGAATTCTTGTTGGCTGTCCTTTCCATCAGATTGTTGTATTTGCTGTTTTAGCTGTTGGTATTCTGTATCTTGACCTGAAATTTCCTTAATCATGTCTAGAAAAGGATTTTTCCATCCTGTAGTGGAAATTTCGTACAGGCTTTGTACTTTCCTGCTTAAAGCGTCTGCTACTCTATTCGCCTTACCTTGCAAATGTTTTATATCGAAGTCGAAACCACTTAAAAAATCCATCCATCGTGCTTGCCTAGCGTTTAAAGTAGGCTGGTTGAAATAGCTGGTTAAGCTATGGTGGTCGGTGAGCAGCAAGAATTTTCTACCCAAAAGATAATGCCACCACATTTTCAGAGCATGTATAACAGCAGCCAGTTCCAAATCATAGGCGGAATATCGTTGTTCATGTTCTTTTAATTTACGGGATTCGTAAGCAATTACCCGGCCTTCTTGCATTAAAACTCCACCCAATCCTTCCTTGCTGGCATCTGTGCAGACCACATAATCCTTATGAGGATCTACTATACTCAAAATTGGTGCTGTAATGAGCAGCTGTTTTAGTTGTTCAAAGCTTTTCTGGCAATTTGGGGTCCACTGAAACGCTCTTGCTTTCTTCTGTAATGAGGTAATGGGAAAACCTACTTTCGAGAAGCCTTCCACAAACCTTCTGTAATACCCGGCCAATCCCATAAAAGATCGGACATCCGCTACGTCTTTTGGCACAGGCCAGTCCATTATGGCCTTTATCTTTTTCGGGTCCACCGCAATTCCATCCTTTGTGATCACGTGGCCCAAATATTGAATTTCCTCTTTAAAGAAGTCACACTTACTAAATTTTGCGTACAGCTGATGTTCTCAAAGGGTCTGTAATACCATTCGGAGGTGTTCATGATGTTCTTCGATTGTGCGTGAATATATTAATATGTCGTCAATGAATATTAGCACAAATTGATCCAAGTATGGATGAAAAATGCTATTCATTAAACACATAAAAGTTGCAGGAGCGTTGGTTAGCCCAAATGGCAAAACCACAAATTCATAATGACCATACCTTGTCCTAAAGGCCGTTTTAGCGATGTCCTCGTCCTTAATTCGGATTTGATGATATCCTGATCGCAAATCGATCTTAGAGAACACCGTTGCGCCTTTCACTTGATCGAATAATTCATCGATCCGGGGTAAGGGATATTTATTTTTGATGGTCAACTTGTTCAATTGTCTGTAATCGATACACATCCGGAGAGTACCATCCTTTTTCTTGACAAATAAAACTGGAGCTCCCTAGGGAGGCACACTAGGACGAATGTACTCCTTGTCTAGTAATTCTTGCAACTGCATTTTTAGTTCTGTTAGTTCAAGTGTACTCATTCTGTAGGGTGCTCGTGATACTGGTGCTGCCCCGGGTATCAGCTCTATGGTAAAGTCTATATTCCTTCGCGGTGGTAGTCCAGGAATTTCCTCTGGAAATACATCTGTGAATTCCTGTATTATAGGAATATTGTGCAAAGAAATCGATTTATCCTTAGAATTCGCATATCCCACTTGGATAGCGTAGACTTGACACCCCTTCCATATGCATTTTATCAGTTGGTTGGCAGTTATCGGGCGAACTTGCACTGGTTGCTTAATTCCTTGCATTTCTTTCCTGTTTCCTTGTTGATCTCTGTAGTAAATAACTTTAGTTTTGCAATCAACTAATGACCAGTGTTTTTCTAACCAGTCCATGCCAATCAGAATATTGTAGGATCCAAGAGGGAGTATATTCAGATCAGCCGTTACTGGTTGGTCTGCTATGACAAATGGGCAATCATTGATTTTGGCTGTTACCCGCCGCTTGGCTCCGGTAGCTAATTGTACCAGCCAAGGATTTTTAAATTTAACAGGTTGTAAATTGCAACATTCCACTACCTTTGGACTTACATAGCTTAACGTAGCCCCAGGGTCAATTAAAACAGATATGGTAAGGTTTGAAATTTTACCTTCGAACTCAACCATGGTTGGCTGGTATTCCGCCTGACGGTCTTCCAGAGCTGCGTTAATTCTGGGTATACTGCGACCAACCTCGCCCACAGTTGAGGCTTCATGAATTTGGGATAATTTCTCCGTTCCTTTTCGCTGTGGACATTTTTTAATGTAATGAGGTCCCCCACAACCCCAGCAGTATAACGGAGCTCTTGCAGTACCTTCATTGTCCAACCTTGGTTGCTGTTCGCTGATCTTGGACTCGTTGGTAGCTCTGAACTTAGATGTAGTTCTTGGTACAAATCTGTTGGTTGCTCCTTTGCCATTTCCCTTACTGCCATTGCTGGGATTCCCTTTGCTGTTTCCCACAGTCTTGAAACTTCTCTTCTCATTCCATTTTCTGTTAGCAGTTTCCCCTTTCTGTTTACCTTGTTGATAACAGATTCTAGCTTTGCGGATTACCTCATCCATCGATTTTGGATTGTCAAACTCAATCCGCTCTCGCATGTATGCTGGCAAACTGCTGATGAATCGTTGGACTTTTTCCTTTTCCTCCCTTATGTATGGTACATAACGAGGTAAGGACGTAAAGCGAGTGATGAATTCATCCATGGTCTGCTGTCCTAATCGTAAATCATGGAACTCCCTTGCCTTTTCATCATAGAAGCGTTCCGTTAAATATCACTCCTTGAAGAATCTCTGAAAATTATCCCATGTAATATTTTGCTCGGTGACCCCTTTCACTAACTTTACTTCCTCCCACCACAAGGTGGCCTTCCCTTGCAATTGAAAAATGGCCAGTCGTGCCTTCAGGTTATTGTCATATTCATAAAGCTGAAAATACTTGTTCATGTTTATGATCCAGGCTTGAGCCGTTTCCTCTTGTTCTCCATCAAAATGTGGTGGTTTGATTTTGAGGAATTCACCTTGTAGCTCTACCTTCCGTATTTTTGAGGTTAACTGGTCAAATACATTATCAGAGTGTTCCTCCTGTTCCTTCGATCCTTCGGGGGGTATATGATGGTTCTGTTCTTCAGACATCCTTTGCTGCTCTGCACTGGGATTAGCTGGTAATTGATTTTGTTTATCAGAAAAACTCTTTAAGATTCTTTCTTGTTCCATTGTTAACCGAGCATTGTCTTCCCGTAGTCGAGCCATCTCATTCTTCAGTTCTTGCACCGTCTCCAATATTGCTTGATTTGTAACTCTGGCTTCTTCTCCAAGCTGCACCCATAGTTTTGGGTTATTCTCGGAACCGGGTACTCCCTGTCCCATTGCGGGTCGTCGTGGAATGTTATCCGTTCTCCTCATGTTTCTATCTTCAAAACCTGAAACCTGTACTTCATTCAACAACAAAAGAAACATTCAAGAGTATTATCAATAACCATCTTTGTTAGTCATTTATACAGTGTATTTGTCTGTTCTTGATGTTCTTACCCAGAGGCCACAGTGCTGTATCTGGGCTCTGATACCATATGTCACAACCCTTAAAAAAAAACTTTTTAAATATTAATAATTATCAATATTTCTTATGCGGATTAATTATTAACATATAGCGCTAACATACATGCTATTAATTCACCTGTTAATTTCTTATATCCGACCATAATTCTAAACTTTAATATATGTATATTAGCATTACAATCTTTTTCGGTTCATGATAGCTGAGCTGGCATTGGTAGCCTGAGCTGGCATATGGATACGTCGGCGGTCGCCTGGTCTTTCCCGCAGTCACCAGGACTCGGATAGTTAAGACTATCTGTGTGAATTTAATACCACGCCTCGGTAACGCTCCACTGGTTGTCTGGACGGAACAACTGTTTCCTTGTGTACACCTTTCCTGTACGATTTTTGGGTATGGAGTCCTGATAGCTAGAATATTAAATGTCCCGATCTCAGCCTGTATCCTCTCGGGATTACACCTAATCGGACGGACCGGATTTCACCTCAAATATCAACGGTGGATTTTAAAGGTCCTATGATAAAAGGGTTTGCCTAGGGTTTCTTTGCCATTTTCCGGGTGCAGGCGAGGCATTGCCTCTCGACTCTGCATGCCCTGGTTATACCAGAGAACTCATGTTCGACTCCGAATTCACACCGTCAATTTCCACAGAACGGCCACTGTCTGGAAAGAGGTTTATGTCGCTAGCAAACTGCGAGGAGTGGTCGAGACCTTTGAGGTTTATCTGAAGGTAAATGGAAACTCCCTTTTTAATTAACCTGAACTGTTTCCTTATCATATATGCGTCGTAGCAGGTTTAATCGGGTTAATCTTTGGCTTGCAGGGTTTCTGAGCATAAAATTATGGAGACGCCCAAACTTCCAGGAATCAAGCTTCGTCGGAAAAACACCAGGTATGTGGCTCTAGCCACGGCTATTGTCTGAGCATGGATTCCTTTTTCATGCCAGGAGACTTATCATGCTCCGTTATGGCTGGTCTGAATGATGGACTTCTTCGCATTGGGTTTCTGGTCGTGGAGGGTTTCATTTCCTTGTTTGTATTAGGCAGTTCTGTTAATTTAGAATTAAGTTACAGACTTGACCCATTGGAAACCCTTCGAGGGTGCTGGGAATGCTCATTGTTAAATGGGGCATATCCTAGCAGATTTACCAATTTTGTATGTAATGAATAACGATACGAACCCTTGTATGGTTTTTGGATTCAATCAAGAATCAAGGTTTGCTCTGGTTATTATTGATATTTGATGTCGGCATCCAACTCGCTGTAATTTCAATGTCTCTTTTCATTATATATTTGAGGTTTGCACAGACTGTCTATGCCTCCTATATTTGCCAGTCTCTTATCATGTGTGAATATATGAGAGTTATGTTCTAATCGTAGCGTCTACTGTTTTGTAATGATACAGAGGATCTTTATTTCCTTTATTTAAAATTGTATCTCTGTTTTCCTTTATCTGGAAATGTATCGGTGATTCGGAATAACGATTCTTTCAGTGGTATGCTTTTGTCATTTCGGTTCGGTAGTTATATGTGTATATGCGGTCTCGTGGCTATCTCTGTTCCGCCATTTATTCACAGCTTATGGTTAGAAAACCCATTTAGTTCTTCCGAATATTATGACAGAGATTTCTTTCTTTTTTTTGATTCATTGTTAAATGTATAGATAGGTAATCTCTGTACATGTATCAGTCGTTTTTATTTGCTGGCAAGATTGTCACAGTCGTTCCGTCTCGGTCGACTCTATTAGAGCTGTCTAATGGTGAATCTTGCGCTGTTATGGCCAGGCTCGTACGCCCTCGGGGTATGAGAACTTGAAGCGCATGTAACTAATAAACCCTCGTTTTTATTTCTTGGAAAACAATTCTTAGGTTCTGTTACGATATATCAATTGCATGTTCTAATTATTTATAGTTCGCTTACTGCCATAATTGCTTAACTCGAATGACTGTATTTTTTTATTTGTTGAACTATACTCATGTAGTTATGAATATAACTTGTAATTTTCCTCTCTTTTTACGGTCAATCCATTACCGGATATTCTCTGGGGTTTTTTGTCTACTGGTTAAAATATCTGGATTATAAAACTAGTCGTCTTAATCTTTAAGAGAACAAATGAACTACTCCATCTCGCTTATTTTATTCATACCTTACAGTAGACAGTAATTCTACAGGATTATAATAAAGTCTTCTCTTTCTCAGATAATAATAAAATTCCTATGGTACAGATAACTAATAACTTTTACAGTAAAAGAAAAGATTCCTAGTTAATGCTGTAACCTTAATGTACTTACCTGTACTGTGCCTTCCTTAACTTGTACTTGTTGCCTGTTCCTTCAACTGGAATAAACTCATATAAAGCTTGTTATCCACCCAACAAAGAGCTCAGTGATTATGACCTGATGCTCCCCCCCCAAGCTCACTTGCATGCCACTGCCTTCCACAAGATAACGCCTGCTAGCAATAGTGCGATAAAATGCACTATAGTGTTGTTACTATCTGATCCTCATTAGACATAGTACCATTCCTTCTCTTTTTCCTGCCTGTTCCTCAACAACCCAGGCCTTTTTCCTCTTTACCCATTCTAAGGTAAGGAAAAGTGGTTAGGGTTGCCCTGGCAACTGTTTCTTTTAATTAAGGAATAAGAAGTAAATAACTTTTCCTAACAAAGTTATCTACAATATTACTGAATTCATAATTCTGAATAAATAAAATTTCAATATTAATAAGGTAACAATTCCTGTTTTCACATTTACCTAGCATGGTAACTTATAAATTATTCATATAACTGTTTGGTCATTACATATTGACCTTCAACTACAAACAGAACAACATAGAGAAGAACCATGAGAAAACAATCAGGGATAAAAATATGTATTTGTTGTTATTTATGTAAATCTCTCATTTTATTTTATAAAATAATAAGTTGTGTTATTTTTTATTCAATAATATTTTTTTGTTTTAATAAAAGAATATTTATATAATTTTTATTATAAATTATTTTGTTAAAATTTTTCAATTTATTTTATTAATTTCTAATTTAATAAATAAACTGAATGAAAGTATTACTTAAATTAATTTTATATATTAGTTAAGATATATTTATATTTTGTTAAATAATTTAATATTAAATAATTTATATTATTATTGTCTTTTATTTTCACCATAGTGTTATTATTTTTACAATTTCTAAGTTAAATGATAATAGAGTTTTAAAGACAAAAACAAATTTTCTTTCTTCAAAAGATTTTGGCTTCTATTTTTTTTTCTTTTTCTTTTTTAATGATAATATTATTATTTTTAATCAAGATCTCATAAACTTCTACTTAAAATGTTTACATGTTTTACCAAATGAATTACACTAAAAAAATTAAAGAAATTTACAACATTGTTATTAAAGTAATATTAATAACTATTATATTTTTTTATATCAACCCAACCATATAGTGTTAGGAGAATTGATGTTACGATCTCTTAAGAAGAAATTCCTTTAACAATGTGTACTCAACTAATTCAGCTAACCCTCAAAGCTATAATTAATAACCAATATAGAACCATCTTAAGCAAGGATCTAGCATGTCCCAAAAGGGATGAAATGTCTTCAAGTGCAAAACTCTTTTAGAGTGCAAAATTTGAAAAAAAAGGTTGCATCCCTCTCATCCCTTAATAGATTTCAAAGAATTTGTAATAATTCTCTCTTACTCTCTCTCTCTCTGTATATGTATTTTTTCATTGTTTAAATTGTATTTTTGAACGTTATGTAAAGTAAATATCTTGAAATTGTTATTACATAATTTCTTCGTATTAAAACATTTTATTTATGACTGAAAATGAGTTTTATTGTTATTATGAATATTTATAAATACCATGTTAAGTCTATATTAAGAATTGAATATTTTCTTATATAATATAAAAATATGTTTTTTTTTTAACATTTTCTTTTTATATATATAGATATATGTCATGTTGATATCAACAAAAAGTAGTTAATATATATCTTCAAGTAGTTAACTTAAATATTTTTTAAGAGTATAATGTTTAAATATCCTACTCGCACCTTTTTTTTCTTTTAATTGCTTTATCTCTTTTTAAATTTGGTATGAAATTATATTATGTCATAAGGAAAATTCAATTATATTTTAATCACATTGTATTGTAAAATCAACGACAAATTAAGTGAACACACTAAGGTTGAGATTATTGATTTTTTTTAATCATAGTCAACATTGCTTTCCTATTTAGATAATATTTTATTTTTATTTGAAATTGGAGATGTGTCAACTTTAAATTGAACATGGACATAATCACACATCTCCATCATAAGTAACCATAGTAAAGTTGAGATTATTGATATTCTTTTTTCTATTATAGCCAATATTGGTTTTCATTTTATATAATATTTTATTTTTATTTTAAATGAGACATGTGTCACCTCCAAGCTGAACATGGACATAATCACACATCTCCATCATATAATTATACAAAAATAAATTTATAAGTCTTCCTATTATAATTTAAAGGTTTAATTCTATCTTTTAATTAGTTGTATATATTTCTAAATTAACATAATCATTATAATTTAGTATGAGGGAAACGTATCATTTTGTGCATGCTCAATATAAAGTTGACATGTGTCCTCTTAATATAAAGATAAAATATTTTCTAAATAGAAAAGAAATGTGAGCTTTAATAAAAGAAATATGAATATGCATGTTAATTTTTTTTTTTTAAATTGAAAATATTTTAAAACATAAATAATGAAAACCTCACTATGGTTTGTGAAATAATTCTTGATATTACAAACTAATGTGGTTAAAATATTTCAATCCCTCCGAGCCATAAATAAAATATTTCGATATCACATGGCTTCATATAATTCCATATCAACTTTAAAATGACAAAATAATTATAATGTGAAAAGTGCATTAATTGATGTTTAAACCCTAAAAAATTCAAAAAAATTCAAAGCAAAATTTAAATAAATTTTTTGAAGATCTATGTTACCTAGTTTAAATAAATAAATAATTCAATATTATATATAATTAAATATTCAGTGTCCAAAGAAAAAATAATTGAAAAAAAAATGAGATACTTGCTATAACAACTCTAAGCTGGAATTTACTTTAATATCCCTTAGTTGTTTGTTACAACACTCTTTCGTTTGGCTGAGCTATATTGGATAAAATGGACCGAAAAACCATGAGGAATATTGGAATAAATATGTAAATTAATATTTATTAATAAATAAATGAGATGTATGTAATTGCGAATGAGAAATCTAGAAATGAGATGTTTGTCATGCCTTCATGAGAAGAATTCTAGATAAGCTTAATGGATGAGAAACAAAGATCCATTAAGTTGTTTAGCGAGAGAAATATGTTAAAAGTGGAAATGCATAAAAGCTCTATGCGAGTGAAAAATGATTTTTGATGGAAAAACCTAAAAAAGTGAATAAAAAAATGTCCACAAAGATGACGCCACTAAACAAAACCTAATCAAGAAAGAAATGAATTAAATACCTATAGAAAGAATCAACAAAGGTGGTTGATTTCTTGAAGGAAAGAGACTCTCAGCACTATAGAAGGCATCAACAACAGTGGTTGATTGTTTGGATGGATAGAGATTCTCAACTTGGTGGTGAACTAGAAGAAACCATTATAAATGAATTATCTATAGAAACAATCAAAAAAGGTGGGAGGCAAGAGACTCTCATCACTATAGAAGGCATCAACACTAGTGGTTGATTGCTCGGAGCGCAAGATATTCTCAACTCGTTGGTGAACTGGAAGAAACAATTCTAAGTTGAATGGAGAAAAAGTGTGAAATTCCAAGCACCGTACCGGTGATTTTATTTAAAATTGGCTGTGATTTATTTCTTTATTGAAAATAATAGCACATAGATGTCGAAATTTGTGAATTATTTACCGGTCAATATTTTTCCATGTTGAATTGAATTTCGTATATCCTAACTAATAAAGAGCTATTATATATTGGATGGTTATTTTCGATACTTTTATCTACCAGCCGAGTTCTAAAAGCTATAGTAGCAAAGAGTGGCAATATTATGTTTAAAAATAATTAGTAACAAGATTTGCATCGGGTCAATAAGGGAAATCGTTGATATGTCTTGCAGTAATTAGAGGGCACACATCACATGAAATTTTTATAATCTTGTCAAAAGTTTTATTATTGAAAACTTATATGAGTTGAGTTCCCAAATATTGAATGTGGACTTATGAAAACAATAATTAGATAATGAGGAGAGATCAAGCATCTTGTAATCAGTTATAGACGAAGTACTAAATGTTGTAGGATGAAGTACATATATGGTAGTATTAAACATCGTGGGAAAGAAAAATAGTGATGAGCAATGACTCACCAGAAAAGATCAAAGAATGAAACTTCCTTAACGTAGTACATTGAAACTGCTAGCAAGACACAATAATACATAAATTATTATAACAGAAATCATTCACTTTCTACCTTATGCATGTAACATGTTTAGAGTTACGAATATCGTATTTCATGCTATGGGAGCATATAGCACAAACAAAACAAAATAAATGTTGCATCAAATTGACAATAATCAGGTAAGAGGAATATAAATATTTATTAGAGTGAAGGATTGCTCAACAATTATAGAAATGTGAAATATGCAGAACATTGTATGAATCTAATTAAATTCCATGATGGTTGAGCAAGTAGTAAACACAAGTTCTTTTAAATTTTAGGAGAATTTACTTAATGACGATCTCAAGTATACAAAAGAATTTCCATGGAAATCAAAAACTCAGTTTAGATCAGATCAAACCGAGTGAACTTAGCTGCAATTCAAAAGATTCATTAATATATGAGAAAATGAATTACATTCAATTATAATTTTACTAAGGATACATGTGAATATATATGCACTATAGAGATGAGAAAGCATTAAGAAAAAGTTTAAGGATGGAGGGTTATATTAAAGTTTAGAAAGCTTGGTGAATCTTACTAGTCCCTAACATGCATATTCCAAAATGTTTGGCACTATTTTTGTAAAAATATTTAAATTTCTAATGATTTTATATTAGTCTATATAAAATTTTGACGATTTTAGGGAAATAATTTTATACTATAAAATGTTGGAGGAATATATTTTAGAAAAGGTATTTGGTGAATAGTTTTTTGGAAAAGGAAAATTAGTCCACCTACAAATATTAGCCCCTAAAATTTTCCACCTAAAATTTTCGGAGAGCATTATATGTTAAACACACACACACACACATATATATATATATATAGATAGATATTAAATCTTTCATTATGAGAGTAGCTAACTATAATAACAAATTTACCTCGATAATATATATAGTTGGCACTTTATTTCTCAAAGAAGCTTAAAATTCAAATTAAAATTGAGCAAGGGTTGTATTACTCATATCTAAAATACAAACAAAATAGGTGTTATGCCTTTGTCAGAAATTATTGAACAATTCTTCTCAAGCATATGGATGAGACGTAGTTGGTTAAATATTATGACTAATATTAATTAATTCTCGAAATAAAAGAGTTATGTTCTACAATTATAGGTATAAATCTAAAAGGAGAGATCCAAGGAAAAAGCTATCTCGTTCCGGGAGTTAAGCCTCCGGAAAAGAAGAAGTGAGGGGAGTAATATAAAAAGCCAAATTCCCCCTCAACTAACTGAACTAGGAACAACCTTAAATTTTCAACATCAATAGCTCCACTGACTTCCACCAAGGAAGTGGACAAGGAACGCATCAAGGGATGACGAGGAATGGGAAGTGCGCTCTATGATTATCCTGTTTTCAATTTTATCGTGGACAACGTCACTACCTTGTTTCAATTGAGCAGATAACTCATTGGATGAAGAAACAAGAGAACATGGAGTATCTCTGATGCATGTGGATGCATTTTGAATGGTGGGACACATGGGCAAGTGAATTGAAGGGGAAGTTTTGTTATGAACATATTCTTTGACCAGAGCACATCCTACATATAAGTTAGCACTTCATGAGAAAACAAAAGATCACATTATGTGCTTGGGTATCATCACGACATATGGAAGCATGGCAGTGATGACTGGCCAAGAGTGGGGTTTGATTGAAAGAATTAATTGTACATGATGTTCAACATTAGCATATTGATAATGATTCAAGAATGGAATCTCATTATTTTGATGTGTACAATTTTGAAATACAGATGGAAGATTGATAGTCATTTTCCTGTGTAATGTGACTACTGTGTGCATGATTGTAGTTTGAGTCAGCAGATGGAGAATCAAGAGAATGCAAAAAACTGGCTGGTGTAATGGATTGATGAAGGGAGTCATGGTACAAGGAGTCATGGCTTATAGATTATGGAGGATGGCAGAGATGCAGATCAAATTTGAGACTTTACTTATGAAGAGTGACATCCTATTGTGGAATGGAGGAGTGATTCTTCATTACAGGCTTCGTGAGCCATTTTGGAACTTCCTCCATAGAAGCAGGAGACAAATGAGAAGATGGGCTAGGGACATGCTGCACAAATTTCTCAACTTTACAAACACCACAAGGGGGCACCTACACTGGGACTAGAAAAGGAGGAGGAAAAGGAAAAAAGCGGTGTTGGATTCCTCCTTTACAGTATGAGGTGCATGATCCACAAGAGTTGGGGAAGAAGGGAAACCAAGAGGTTCACCGTATTGGGAAAGATGAACCAAGTGTTTAAACTCTTGTCCGAATAAATTTGAGTTTAATTTTTTTTGGGGGAATTTTGCAATAGAGGTTAAGGAACCAATCAAAAAATTCCTCAACTAATTCATCTAGCTTCATTCCTAAATGACATATTCTTTTATAAACATCTTGGTGGTTGTACTTATCGATATCTTTACAAAACATATTGGTAAGCTAAGAAATCAAATGGATAAAAGAAACGTGTAATGTGTGACATTATTTATTAACACGAACTTCGAATGTGAGGATGAGTAATCTAGCCATGACATCTTTATACTCCACTCTGTTACACAAACAGAGACAGATAACTTGAAAGAGATATTCACAAAAAGTTGATTCACCCTCACCATTAAGCTTAATTTCAGACAGGTCATGAATGAGTTCCATAGGGATGCTACAATTAAACTATTTAGAAAAACATCTCAGGATTATGATTTTAGGAAGAACCAATTTAAAAACTCTACGAGCACAGGATGTCGTCTAGCCCTCCTTCTAGAACCATTTCGTTGATGGTGTTGGACCCACAAACAAAGGGGATCTCCCCGGTATGAACTTCAAACTACACCTCACAGCGTTTGATGTAGGAGTCTCATCTGGTATAATGGCCTAGTTTCCATTATGTTATAGATTTTCCTTAGCTATTGTTGTTGATCACATGAGAGTGTTATGCTTGTAACTTCAAAAAGAAAGGTGAGTATGCTTTTTGAGTGCGTAATGTAACTTATGTCCAAGTTCTCTTACTGTAAGGGAGAGGGTAAAAGTGAGCCTATAGATGAAAGATAGTAGTACCACCCAGAGAGAGACAAGCAAAAACAACAAGGGTCTGTCCAGCATTGAGTAGAGTATTCCACATTAGACACATATATCATTAAAACCAAAGTGCACAGGAAAAAGCATACACCATCGAGTAGAGTAGTCCACATGGAGGTGATGGACATTATAACCAAGAAAACAAGAATGGTCTATCTAATGTGCTGTGGAGTAGTCCACACAGATGAGACAACAATGATAAACAATACAACACATATTCAACAATGTAAGTACTAAAATAACTAAACTAGTTCAACTATCTTAGTACAGGTTAAGTGAACATGCGTTACAAATGTTTAAAGAATAGTCTTAGAAATGAATACAAAACATACATGGAAACGTGTTGTCCTGAGACAAGCTTATGAATTAAGAAAACGTTCCAAGACACTTATGTACCACATACATCACTAGTCCTAGTAGTGGGACATTGCAGCCATTCCTCACTCCTCAAATAATAGAATACAAAATCTTAAGGATATGTGGGAGGAGCCAAGGTGAAAATTCATTTTCCGATACAATGGAAGGGGTATATATAACCAAGGGTGATGCTTGACCCTTATGACACTTGGACTACCCTCATGAATATTGAACTTCCCATGACTTTTCAACTAGAGTGAATCTTCAAATTTTGTGTGCATCCATTGGACTTCACTTTACATCACATTCAGTTACAATAGATATGGCCCATAATGGTGATGTGGCAAAGACAGTTCATGACACAACTCGACATGACACCGCTAACATGTACTAGCTAACTATGGTGTCCATATCAAGTTGCTGAGTCATGGATGTACTCTTGGTGTGCTTTGTCTTCTCCTCCACATGGAATAGTGCCATGGGGTCTTTGATGGTCTTGTTCTTTCTTGATGGTTCAATGCATGTGTTCCTTTTGCTTATTTCTTGACATGCCTAGTATTTCCTTCTAGCTACAAGCAAGTCTTCTAGCATGTGTGCTCCTTATTCATCCCATTCATCGTATCTCCATGATCTACCAATGTACATGTTCCTACAATTCACTCACGACAGGATGACATCAAATTGAAAACTTCCTACTCTAGCATGATGCATTGTTCTCATGTTTCGGTTGAGAGGGAGGAAGGACAACTCACTAAGACAGAGCATAGCATAGTTCAAGTTGGAATGAGGCATTCTGGGAGGATAATCTGTGCTGTAAGGAAAATATCGGCAGTGATCACTGGGAGGCAAGATTACACAGTGAGAGTCACTAGTGTTAGCTACGAGTTGGGATCTTGAGGGAGGGAGCTTCTACGCAGTTTTCAGAGAGAAGATAGAGTGGGCTAGAGAGGGACTTCTGGTCATTTTGGTGAAATTTCTAGAGGGAAGACAAAATACTAGACATGACTATGCAATCTCTAGGAAAAACGCAGGACAGTCAGCAGGGGAACTATCAGACACTTTTGTGCAATTTCTCGAGGCAAGGGAGAGTAAGGCAGCAGATGACGAGCTAGGCATGTCTCTGCAATTTTTTGAGGGAAGAGAAAGCTATGCTATAGAGGGGCCTTCTGAACATGGCTGCACAATTTCTGGAAGTATTTTAGGAGAGTAAGCAGGGAAATTTCCAAACATGTCTGTGTAGTTTTTGGAGGTACGGAAGGGCAAGGTAGTAAGGGTCATCTGGGAAGCTCTGCGCAATTCTAGGGAACAGTGTAGAGGAAGGTAGTAGATGATCAGTTAGGCATGTCTACACAATTTTGGGGAACAATGTAGACACAGGTCTTAGAGAAGTGCAGGATCTTGGAAGGCAAGGAGTAGGGATCATGACTATGCTTGAGGAATTCATAATTCATTTGGATAGAGAGGCATTTTTTGCACAATCTTGGAGGGAGACAGGTTGCTCACCTTCAGGATTGCGTAGTGAATTTGACCTAAAGGACAGCCTCAAGCACTTCATAATTATGGGTAGTAGAGTAGGGTGATTGAGGGTTGAGACTATGCAGTGTACCTCAGTCGGGGTCTAGTGTAATAGGGTTTTTCGTTCGGGTAGATTATCAGGGAAATGACTAAGTGTCAAAAGAAAACAAATTGTGCAGACTCACATTGTGAACATACACTTATCATACTTGACGACGAGACAACATAGACCATCATGACAATAAGATGAAACATGCCCTCAGTGAGACTTTCTTGGAGTTAAGAGCGACAAGTGTGACACTTGTGATAGACCTTCATATGTCTGAGATGAAACTTGCGTAACAGTGTTCACAACTTTGTGTGTGGATGCGAGGAATGTTTACATAGTGAAGACAACCCAAACGCACAAATACAAACCTTCAAACACACCAGAATGAGATCACAAGCATGACAAAGTAATCAACATGCCGAAAGATGACTGCTGGTCAAACAAGAGAAAAAGGTGAAAATATTTAAGAAGAGCTCATGGGGTAGTGTTTGAAACCATCAAAGGAAAAACCAAGGAAGGCTCTGAAATTTGGATGCGGACAAAAATTTTGGAGGGTGTTGTAGTCGCTACAATAGGACTGTATATTTGTACTTACCTATTTTTATTTAACTTATCTTCAAAAATTATTATCAACCTCCCAATTCGCATACCCAAAAAGTAACCATTATTTTACTGTAACTTATTATATGAATACTTAACTTCCCATGTTATGGTTTAACCACTATTGTTTTGGTTACATTTTTTTTCTTACAACTTTTTGTTTACTAACATATTTCTATTTGTACAAGTTAATGAATATTGCAATGGTTTACAACTGATTTTATTTACAATGTTAATTAATCATGAAAAGTAAATGCTAGTTCCATCCTTCAAAACAATCTAGAAATAATGGCTTTCAATCTCCAATTTTATAATTAATATACATCATACAAACAATAACTTGTATTCCCTATGTCGTAGCATATATATATGAAAACATTTAATAGTGGTTCTCATCCACGGGGGATTCACTCAGTGAAACTCTAACATATCATGTGCATTTGTGGCATATTAAACATTACCCTTAATTTGACTACATATTGGAAAATCACTCTAAGAAACACATTATTTAACCTCCTACCAATATGAACCCAATACATCTTCCCAATTTAGAAAACCCCTACTTTCAGTAGATATTGTAGGTATCGATTTTTTCATTAACATTTTTTATACTCCTTTATTTTTTCATTAGCTTTAAGCTACATTTTTTTTATTTTCCAATATAAAAACACTTTACCACTTATATATACCACAATATATTATGTCATTTCTTCCTCAATAAATATCCCCCAATATGAATCGACGTGGTATGATATTGCTCCCCTAGTGAAACCCTCGTGCTCTCATTCGAAATATTCATAGTTCTTTTTTATAAAACAAAAGAAACAACAAAATAGGAAATCCAAGGCCTTAACGATATAAACACTTATCTCCTATTTGATGACCAAAAATTTACAAGTGAGGCCACGACACCCTTCCAATGAGAAATTGGCTATTACGTCCAATCATCTCCCCCCCGAGCTCCTCAAATTCCACAAAAGTCACTTAGATATAAATTCTAATACATTGGCATGTGAACCTCCAAGTCTAGCCTACAATATTTTCTTTCCTTCCACAAGGAAAATCTCTCTCTCCTACTACCTCTCAGCCTCTCCCTCTCTTCCTCCCATGTTCCCTTCCTCTCCCTCACTCACTCATTCCCTTACCCCCTACGTCAACCCCTCACACTCTCTCTTTCTCTCTCACTCTCTACCTCTCTTGTTCCCTTTCTCTTCCTTTCTTACTTTTCCCTCTCTTTCCTTGATCCCTTTATCTCCCTCATTTCCTTACTCCCTTTCCTTCTACATCACCCCCTCACCCCCTCTCTCACTCTCTCCCACTCTTTCCCCTCTCTCTTCCCTCCTCACCCCCCTCTCTCTCTTCTCCCCTCTCCCTATGTCCATATCTCTCTCTCTCTTCATTTGTCTGTCACCCTCTCTTGCTCTACTTCTTCTGCTCCCTCTCCCATCCTCACTACCTCTCCCTATCTCTCTGCCTCCTGCACTCCCTCTCACCCCACCCTTGCTTCCTTCCCCCTCCATCACTCCCCCCTTGCTCCCTCACCCCCTGTCCTTGTCCCTCTCTCTATCCCCTTCTCCCTCCTTCTCCCTCACTCACTCACTTTCGTAGCCCCTGCATCACCTCCTCCCTCCCTCTCTCTCTCTCTCCCTGTCCTACTCCCTCTCTTGCTCTCTCCCTATCCTACTCCCTCTCTCCCTGTCTCTCACTCACACCCTCTCTCACTATCACCCTCTCCCTTTCTTACTCCTCTCTCTTCCTAACTACCCCTAGCTCGCTCTCTATATCCTTTTCCCCCCCTCGTGCTCCCCCACTTTTGGTCCCTCTCCCTACCTAACTACCTCTCCCCCTCTCTCTCTCTACCTCCCCTATCGTGATACCCCTCTTTTGGTCCCTCTCTATTCCTCACTACCTCTCCCTCTCTCTCCCTTCACCCCCCTCTATCGTGCTCACCCTCTTTCGGTCCCTCTCCCTTCCTCATTACCTCTCCCTCTCTCCTTTCCTCCATCCCTACTCCACTCCCTCTCCCTCCCTCACTCTCTCTCCATATCATCACTATATCTACCTCCCTCACTCCTTTTCCCTCCCTCTCTCTCCTCTCCCCCTTCCTCTCCCTCCCTCGACTCCTTCCCCCTACATCACCCCCTCATCCCCTCTCTTGATCTACTCTCCTGCTCCCTCTCTCTCCCTCACTACCTCTCTCATGCTCCTACAACCTCTCTATCCCTCATTCCCTCTCCCCCTCACTTGCTATATCTCTTTCCCCTCGGTGTACCCTTCTTCTCCCTCTCTCTCTCATTCCCATGCCTCCGATATTACCCCTCACTCCCTCTACTTCTCTCCCCTTCCCTTGCTCCCTCCCTCTCTCCCTCTCATGTCCCTCTCTCTCCCTCCCTCCAATGCTTCCTCGCTCTCCCATGCCCTTTGCCCCTTATGTTGCCTCTTCACAATCTTTCTCCCCTTCCTACATTCCTTCTCCCCCTCTCTCACTACCTCTCTATCTCCACATTATATTTATACAATAATATGTTTACACCAATACAAATAAACAATAAAAGTTATTTATAGTAATAATAAACACTTAAAATAACCTATTAATATAGATATAATTG